>QNGE01000143.1:128273-299084 GCA_008508345.1 Paragonimus westermani
CCGTGGGAAGGATATGCACTACTGACGAGCTCTAATGAGAGCGAAACTCGAGTCTAGTGCTTCTTTTCGAAAGACACCGGCTGGCTGGAAGTCTATCAGAATACGAACATTGCGATCAAATGTGAGTGATGGTCAATTTGAAATTAAAAGAATTCCCCGACTACTTATCAGTAATCCAAAAATGTCTACTTACATTTAGAATTGCCAATTTCTGTTTCTTCATATTAATACTCTTCGAGCTGTGCAAAATTACTGAAAACTGTGCCAAAACAGGTGTGCTTACACTTACAAAGCGAGCTTCATCCCATTTTCTGATGTAAGAATGAGGACGGTCTAAGAAAATAGAGTTTCACGTAATGAATTTTTTATGCATGATGAAATAGCGGGTTAGATGTCACTTGTGCTTGATGGCTGTTTTCACAGACTGAAATGATGTTTGCTG
The DNA here is from genome assembly GCA_008508345.1 of Paragonimus westermani. Taxonomy (NCBI): domain Eukaryota; kingdom Metazoa; phylum Platyhelminthes; class Trematoda; order Plagiorchiida; family Troglotrematidae; genus Paragonimus; species Paragonimus westermani. The sequence continues at coordinate 128,716 of QNGE01000143.1, forward strand.
TTTGTCTCTTTCGAAGAGCGGCATGAAAAGTTTCCCTTCGAAGCAACAAATGGTTCTCTACAGAATAACATCGATGACAGCTACTTAGGAGGTTCAGAAGTAGAAAAATACTCCAGGTTTGAAAAAATCCCTGCGGTGATAGAAAAGATAAACTCAGTGGTGGCACATGGTTTTGTATGCAGTTCAGCTGCTCGTCTCATGATCACTTGCCGATTGTTGTTGAGTTTTCCGATTCACAGAAGCAGGTTGGCCCAATGCATTCGTCACAGTTTTTGTTTTTTTGAAACCGCAACTTAATTCTCATTAAAGCTTTTTCATCCCCACGAAAATATGTTGTTTGTTACGCTGAATATAGAGGAGTTTAGAGGTTTTATTGCTTACCTGTCAAGTACTAAGAAAACATGGAAACCTTACGATGTTTGTCCACTTCCTGGAAGTTGTAATCACTTATAAAAACTCAAGCTGCAATCCAAATTGCTGAGATTATGGTCCAATTTACAGGTTAGATAGGACAGTATGAGCAGAATCACAGTGCAAATAACCAACTGTGCTCAGAGGCAAAGCAACAAAGTGCTAGTGGACCATGGAGTTAAATCAAGTGGCTTGGTTGTTCGTAGTAAAATGTAATTTGTAGAAGGTATTTCCCGATGGCAACAAATTGTCTGTTTCATAACGAGGGTAGTGAGGGTGTTACATCTTCGCCATAGAAACGCATCNNNNGAAACGCATCAGAGGTCGCGCTTAAACAAATCAAAACGCTTTCAGCCAGGTGGTGTCCTTCGTAGAAGCTACCATTTTGGAGGTCCGGTTTGTTAGACATGGCCTTTGAACTTGTTTAAAGCTCCTTAGTAATGTAAAACTGTGTACCAGTAAGCGGTTCAAGTCATGATTATGTTTTTACAAGATAGATGTGCTGAGCGCTGATTTGCGGAGCTAAAACTCCGCGTGAGCAAAAATGTATATTTAAGTATCAATCACATGTGAGGTAGCTGAGAAGAGATACAAGAAGGGAAATAAGATTGCAATCTAGTATGAACTGATAATTTCCGCATATGGCGCTCGACATTGGTAATCGTGATGTCTACGTGTTACTGTTATATGCAATTAAGTGATTTTGTTCTAGTATATATTTCCTTGGCCAACTATTTCACAGCCACTTGAAACTCGAGCAAGCGTGAACCACTTGACACCGACGACTGCATATACATGTCCTGTTTGTTTATCGAATAAAAACTCCTTTCACCACTAGAATGTTTGGCTCAAAACGCCACTATTTTATTTGAGAGAACCTTGTCCATATGTAGATATGGAAAGGTCGACCTACACCAGATCTCTACAAAACTGTCACCAGACTCCCCGTATTTATGGTTGTGACTTTTGTTTCAGCAACTTTGTGTCTAGAACTTAACCGTACGTAAATTTGCACGTTTGTTCAAAATGTAAAACAGACTACACAAAAACTGTTCGAATTTGTCTGGTTGCACTCAGGATTGTGTTGATAAAAGTTTTAAAATTATTTAGAATGAATTAAATCTCAAAATATGTAAGACTAGTGAAATGTGATTACTGCAAAACTCGAATTGTTTTCCTTTAACAAAGTACAAAAGGTCTCATTTTGGTCAAGATTTTAAGTCCGTTATAAAATGATGACTGCACTTTATATGTCTGAAAGAATTTTATCGGAAATTCTCTCATCAAACTTTAGGCAGAAACGTCTTTTTTTTGAAGAAATTCACTAGGCCATGCTTTAGAAGACAAATTTTGAGGTTAGTATTTTGGGAGCTGCAACAGTGATTACAATGTGTACATGTCACAAGACAATCCGTGTGTACCTCTTATGACCATATGACCCTCTGTTTCATTGCTTTGATTCGTTTCATCGCAATTTTTGTCTGGTGCAGCTGGGACGAGATGAAACAGATTGTTGACAACCCACATCACAGTGCTGCCAGTTCTAATAAACGTCTCGTGAAACATTATTTCAAGCAACACTCCAGTCTGATTTTTACCGTTCTTTCAGGATTTGCCAGTACAATGATTCGGCTAAAACACAATGGAATAGATATCTTTTAGCGATATATCATCTCTACCTGCCAAACAGTTCAAAGAACAGTTCAAGTGATGGACCGGATAATTGTTGACTTCAAGTTGATTTGATGTCCCAACTTTTTCAAGCAAATCGTAGTGCAACAAAGTGTAACAAAGTGATGAAGTTGGAAATATCTTCAAAGGAAACTCCATTGGATTCAAATTGTGAAGAGTACTACCTTAGCAACAGCTGAATTGTTATCAGTGCAGTCCGCAATATAATGACTTACAGTTCAATTTATTAATATGTCGAATCATAATAGGGATCGTGAAAAACCAACCAATGAACACATACTGTAGCAGATAATCGCAATTTCATTCACCGTTGTGTGTTATTTCGTTTAGTTTCCAACCTACAGATTTGTGTTTGCAGTTTACCCAAAAACTAACTAGAAAAGAAGTTTGGTTTTAAACTCTTTTGAACTGAGACAGAGTTGAATCGACCGTAATAAGAGTTCGAAATCAAACGTAAACTTAGCTGAGTCATTTGTGAATGAAATATTAACTTCCGTCCAGTTTAGAATTGAAGCGAACCACAAAATAATGAATTTTCTTTCGGGTCATTTTGTCTATCCATTGCAGACAAAACTGAGTCTGTGGCTCAGTGCAGATGTCGTCAACTTTCCGACAAATGCACGGAAACTCAGTTTTTGTCAAAGCCATACATGCTATTGCAATTTCTCAGGGTAAGTTTGTTTGAGGTGTGTGTGGTTATATATCAGAACTCACCGGAAACATGTGATCAGTTTTCGTGGTTTTGTCACTCAGCGTATAGGTTTATTCGGTAAGTCGCAAACGTATGCTATCACTGAGGCGACTGACAGTGCACTTTGAGGATAATAACGGATGGATGACAACCGTGAAACTGTTTGTGCGCTTCCGGTAAATTATGATAAATTCTGTTTACGTGACCTCACCGTTTTACCACGCCAATTACCAAGGACTTTAGAACTTTAATCCCGCACGCTATAGTCTTGTCATGTGCGGCTTTTCGGCATTCTCTTATCGGATGGAAACTTAGTCCACGTTAATATAACTATCTCAAAATGGTACTTCATCCGTTTTCCGTGAAGTTTTGAGCTTTGCATATATTCTACATTTTTATACAAAAGCGGCATTCCAAAAACTGGCTGTATGTCTCGAGACCTTATCTGACTGAAAGAAAAAAGGTTAACCATGCATCTGCTCTACAAAAGACAGAAACCATGTCTTCAGTATGTCGGTGGGATAAGCACGAGTCTACATTCGACTCATTACCGAAATGAAGACTTCCCAGAATATCAACAAACCACCAAGGCTGCCTTCGACATTGAAGTCTTCCCGTGTCTTTAATAAAGTTTGTCAGTCAAACAATCCGCCATCGAAACCTTCCAACGTTAAACTGGTTTTATCACTAAAGGCAGCAGTAATGACCATTGTGAGCATCATGATGTTCTGGAATTCCAGATAATGCTATATTTCTCCGATTCGAATTGATATACTGCCTGCGCTACAGTGACTAAAGGTATGCACATCAGCTACAATGACAGCGTGTCATTACATATTTACGGCACTTATCACAAAGATTAAGTGCTAATTTTAACCCAGAGTGCAGCAACAATCTTTGCGAAACTTTAGGATTTCCTACAGTGTTTTTCACTCGTTATTACGTTGTTGCAGGTCATTGTTTTTTCCCTTCTGTTTTTTTATACCTGCCTTCCGTGTAACACATGTGGAACTATGATGAATAAATTTCGACCGGTTATACCAGGCAGGTTATTTACCTCAACTTTTTCATTCATTTCACAGTGTGAAAGGTGCAGAATTCAAAATTACCGCAGATATGATTTAAGACAAAAATTAAGCGGACAGTCTATGGTTTGAATTAATTCCTATTCCTGACCGATAGAAATTTTTTAAGTTGTGATATTCAGAAATTTATTGCTACAGATATAAGTGAGGAGAATATTAGTTACTCGTGACTAACGCAGCAGTTTTCTTAAGTTAGCTGAGATCCACTCGTGAAAAATCTACGATCCAGCTGGATCCGAATCGGCGACAGAAACAGCATGCCTGAAGGCAGTCATTGCTCTAGAAGGTTGGATATAAGTCCTTCTTGGAAGCTCGGATATTTCACGTTCAGACTCAGTCACCCAACAGTCTCATTGTCTCATATGGAACCTATCAGATGATCCAGCGGGTTGATTGCCCCAGCAGAATTTCAAATTAGTTTACACTGTAAACCACCAACGTCAATTAACTTCTGTAATTGTGACCGGTTTGACAGATTTAATTTCACTGCCCGACAGTGGTACAGGGGGTTTCAAAGTAAACATTTTGGAACTGCCAGGACATTCAAGGCAGTGGATCATTCGGCTGATTTCGCTTGAAACAGTGAAATGTGAGTGACTGAGAACAGATGTGAAATTTCTCTTATCCAGATTTGGCTTGGTAGCTCAGTTGACAGAGCACTTGTCGCGTTCATGTACGCCGTTTATGCCGGCGGTTCAAAATTAGCGAAGGAGCAGATGTTTCGCAACTGCATCTCACTTAGATTAGGTAAATTATTGGTACGTATACAATATACTTATGAACACAAGTGGGCTAGGTCTTTGGTAGTCAATGTCGATCAGGCTGGGGCGAGGAGACAGAGGAATAATTCTTTACAGGATAGACGACCGCGCTTGGCCGTGACAACACGGATTCACGAACGAACTACTTTTTCGCGCACACACCGGCATACCGTAGTCATTCACTGTGGCATTGGCAAACGTCAAACGCTGTAGCCTTCCAAGGAGATCACAACCCGCTTACTTGTGCAATTAGAAAAGATCCAGTCAAATGTTAGCGGCTTGATGATCAAAAAATCCGAACGGTATGATAATAATCGAGCACATTTTGTACTTCATTCACGGGGTTACAAGGTAACAACGCAAGGCGAGGAAAAGTTGTTGAACTAATAAAACGCCGGTAGTATCAAATAACCTTGTGTTTTATCTGCCGGTTTTTCGTTTGGTGATTCTTGGTGGCTTAGGTGGTTGCAAAACAAAAATATCTCCAGGTGGTTTTCAAAAAGTGGATTAGGAAAGTGAAAATTACCTTAATAAAAAAATACAGACAGGCTTACAATTATTTGGGTAGTTCATGACTGACAGAAAACTCATTCTCCACTGACAGGCAATGTGGATCATTGTGCAGTATCGTCTCTTTGCCAGACCATTGTTTTAAAATTACTCAGCTGTTTTAATTTGGTTCCTAATGATCCGAGAAAACCAGTTTAGCTCTCCTCTAACTTTATTAAAAGGTCATTCTCTATCAGTCAGTTTAGAGCAGCATCCGGTAGAAGCATTGTGTCAAATACCACAATTTCCAGTTGACCGAGAAAATCAGTTCACCGGATGCCAACGTAAGTGCATTATCATCGAAACATTCATCAGGATTGATTATCTTTCCTAACACACTTTCCATCTTTTTTCAAATCAATGAAGAAGTTCCGCTGAACTGATGTTTCACGTTAAAAGGTAAAACTTAATTCTTAACTTTTCAAAGAATTTTTTAAAGGCAAGAGATTGCAGACAAGAATAGTTGTTAGCTTACAGATGGTCGATCTGGTCAAACGGATTACTTTCTCACTCAAGCACTGGGGGTTACAAAAAGATCGGTACTTTTTGTGTTGAGCCACTTAAGTAGCTGATAAATTTGGAGAATACCTTTCTGAATGCTGCACCCTCAAATACTTCAGTCAAGCCGGCATGTTGTGCCAGGGTAACAAACATCACAATTAATATTTTCATATACCTGTGGTCTGATAAGTTGAATTTCAAAATAACATCAAACTAACGAGTGCTCACATTGCTTTGACACATTATAACTAAACAAGAGCCATCACTGATGAAGTCATTAAACGATGTGAAAATCACTTGTTGCAGTTTTGTATCTAGAAAACGAAATATCCCGATAGGTTGTAAGTAAGGAATATATTGAACCGCTGCCAAACTCACTCATCAGTATAATGCCTACGTGTTGTTAAGAACTAAGCAACCTTTCAGTCGAACTGGATTAGTCTGAAGTACTAACCGCCGTGTCAGTGTTTGAACAGAGTCACTTTCGAACGCATTTCGGTGACTTCACGTAAAAAGGTTACATGTATTGCTAAACCGATCTTGGGTGTATCTTCACTGTCAGGGAGCGTAAATTGCATGAGGGACGTAATTTCAAATCTGTTGTGCTGTGTTAGAAATAAATGTATATTTTGTTAAAGAACCAGAATGGTATGATCAATAGGGAGAATTATAATAAAGTTTGTGAAGATGTTTTTGCAATATAGATATTCTCTTCGTTTTATGCCATTTGTATTGATCACGTGGTAGCGAATAGTTGGTTACCCGAAGTAATCAGACGACAATTCACTGTGTTTCATCGAGAAGTTTGTTTAACTTATCATTACAAAACGGTAACCCAGTTCACAGAGGTTGTGTTTAGGTTGCTATGTGGAACAGTTTTGCGCGTGACAAAACTGTCTGTGTGATCCATTTGAACAACTTGGAGTTGGAAAGTGTTTTAGTGATCCACTGGTTTCCCTGTTGTTGATTATCCCATTTTAACGGTGTTTTAAGCACATGTCTCATGAGACAAAACAAATGCGTGCTAAACAAAACTGCAAAATTCTTCATTGAATATATGCAAGTGAACGACTTAAGACAATTCGCGTTTCAGAACGGAGAAGGTGTTTTCAAGCACATCCAGACCGAGAACACTGGACGGTAAAGAGAAAAATTCTGGTTTTTGTTTCTGTTGGGTCGCAGGAAGTCTGATGAACGTTGTAAATGCTTAGGAGGGGGTACCTGGTTGTTTGCCGTTAACCCGTGCCAATAGAATCAATAACATTATCAAAAGTTCATTAAATCTGTCACATTACCTCCAACTGTTTCGTTTCTCTCTTTCACCAATTTTCGAGTGAATCCTGCTGTGTGGACCGCAGTTCGGTTTTTTAAAAGTGGTTATAAGTTTGAACATGATAGAAAAACAATAAGTCTTTTCTTCTTGACATGTTCGAAGTTGTCATGGGGATTGGCTCTTTTGAAACCATGTACCACTTATTTACATGACAAATCGTTCGAGTATACTTCGCGTTGTTTATGTTTCCTTCAAATGTAGGTTTTTAATTAGATTGTAATTGTTCATTATCTACTTAAGGAATGAATCGTGTTGAAAGAATATGTTCTCTGCACCCTAATTAAACGTTATAAAGAATAATGATGTTCAGCAATATCAGGTTTCAAAAATCAATCCCAAACTACCATTCTCTACATAGAACAATTTGATCTCTAAATAAAATGAACAGTTAATCGTACTTTAATGGAATTTATTTCTCTGTTTGCAATATTTTACTCTGATTTTTGTTTTACCGCTTCGACTGCGTAACGTTGATGAAAAATTCCAGTAGTAATCAAGATAAACCGTTTGTTAAAACTGAACTATTTGACCATGATAAGCTTATCAGTGTTTGCTTCAATAGTAATAACTATGGTTACATTCTGTAAGTTCAGAACTCCTTTACCAATGCACGCGCCTCGATCATTTGTGGCTTGCTGCCTCTTTCTGACCGGTAAATTGCTTCGTTCTGTGAGTTTCGCCCCGAACATTCTGCTTTACCTAAGTTTCTTACCTGAGTTTTATTTAATGAGGTCTGACCGCAGCAACAGGGTAGTCGTGAATAGCCTCATTGTAACGAAGTCCCTAAACGTAATTCTATTCAATCAGAGCAAAATAAGTTAACTGAAATTGTCTTTGGTTCACTCAATGAATATACTTGTCTGGTTCACTACAGAAAACTTCACTTACTTTTTTCACACAGGTCTACACTTGAAACATACTGCTTCCCACTGAATCGGAATCACGGTTCAATACAGGTAAGTCGGTCAAGTTGGGAACAACTCAAATACAAAATAGAGTAGTGTACTTTATTCTGGAGCAGCTTCTTTATATTTGTGTGAGATTCGTTTGATGAGAAATTTTTACTCACCATGGTTTTGATCCAATACATTGGTAAGCGTGAACTCTGTACCAGCAAAATACGGAAACTATCCACAGAACTTTGGAGTATCTAAAATCTGGCGTATATTTATATAACAAATTTGGGGATATTACGATAACTTTTGTGAAACAACATCGAGCCTCACATAATACGCAAGTTTTGAAGAAGTGAGAAGCTAATTGGCAGGGGTTAGAGATAGGTTAAATGAAACTGGTTTCAAACATACATGATTCAGACTGATACTCTAGAAGGGCGATTCGTTTGACCAGTTGAATCAGATTTTTTCGTAAATATCTGTCGTAGCTGGAATAGATACAACCGTAATCGAAATATGATGAACATTTTCGTTTGCTGTGAGATATCAGCCTTTACGAAACTCAGTGATATTCTATAAATGGTAACAGTAGCACATGCCAAATCAATGTGTAGTTGGTCCAGACGTGGAAAAAAAGTGGATGTCTAGTCCGGGCGAAGTTTGAACTGGATATTGAATTAGCCGATGTAGAAAATGATCATATTGTGGCTGAGATTGCAGGCAAATGGATTTCGTTTTTGACAATCAATCTCATTCAAGTATATTTTCGCTTCAGTTAATGCACAACCCTTCTAACACACGATCTGATTTTGTGTGTATAAAGTGGGTAATTTGCAAGTCATATTCCTTTAATTTACAAAAGAAAATCAAATTGAATGCTCAACCCAAATATGAATGATTCTGAAAGTTGGTTTTGCAAACACTTCTGAAAAGTTCAAAAGCGTTTCCCACTTCGAATTCTTCACAATCCATTCGCGCAATCTAACACGTTTATTTGTATTCGGGCTTGTTTTTTCGACTGCATCGAGATTACTTGTGTTCATGAGATTAAAGCGCTTCTGACCAATACAACCGTTCGATCCAAAGTGAGTCTGATTAATAAACTCTCGCTTGCTTTTCATTTGTAACTGAAGGGAAATCGTCGGTTTCCCAGCCGGCTGGCTCAGAGATTGGAACTCACACTGGTGCAGTTGTGAAGAGAAGGGTGACACTTTAACAGATCCAATATCACTGAAAATTTGCTGCGTGTATATAGAAGTTTGTATGGTTCAAAAGCATCGGCTCCGTGCAGGGTTGTTCCATGATGGTACTAGAACTAGCACAGAAACACAAGGACTGTTTATCTACTCTCACGCATTATTTGCTATCGGAGGATAACTGCAATTGGACTATTATCAGGCACCTCACATTCTAAAAAGTTCATTCATATATAGAAGATTATCTAGTTTTCTTGGACCGTTTCAGTGTAATTTTTAGGTGACTTTTAGAAGTTCATCTTCTAATTGTTTGACGCTGGCACAAGGGTTGATCCACCGGTGAATGTGAATGACCAGTAACATGCTTTCACTTTAGAAACAGATTAGAAAGTCAAATATTACCGTCTTCTGTTTGAGTGGGTATTGCGCATGCAATGGCGATTATTCGCCGGACACCACAAACAACCTTCGTGGTTGTTGGCTAGTGAGTACCTACTGCCTAATCCTCTACGACTTACAGATCGCTCGGAATTTTGAGGTTGACCGGGTTAGTGGACAGTTTTTGGAAATTTCGCCTTTCTTATTACGGAGTCTCAGAATTGTGACACAGTAATTCTTGAATAAATTGGATTCTTGTGTAATTTTGTGCTATCTGGTTGATTGTCATAACCATACGCTCACAGTTCAACTGTTACGAGTTGATTTTGAACTTGATTGAGACAATACACAGTTTCGGTTGTCACATGTACGAAACATAATGGTGGTCAATGTGTGGATTGTTAGAAAAATTAACACATTCCGTTAACATAAACAGAAGCGTCTGAAATCAGTATCTGGTGTACGTTTATAGGTTGAATATTTTTTTCTGAAGCCACATGAACTGGCGTTCTGATCTAACTTCCGTATTCAAAATGTCATGCTGTTACCGAACCCTCGTTACATTGTGTCATAACTAAAAGTTGTTGTTGGAATGGAACAGCATCCTGATGGTCTGCGAAGACTTGTGAGAGAGAACACTGACTGTACTAAGTTGTATTCTCCCAGTTTCTTTCTAAGTAGCAATCAAAATTACATTACAATCTATTTTATTACTCACTTGATAGAAATGTCTCTTTGCATATACTCAGTAGGGTTTTTGTAGGCGCTGGCCTAAGGAAGGACGGAGTAAAACTGAAACCAGCGCACAGCATCAGGATATTCAATCGACGCGGTCGAGCCAAAACGGCCAACTATAGATCATTAACAAGACTGATTTTACTAACATTCTGCGATCCGCATGTGATGTCCTTTCAGATCACGTCCATTGCTTTGCCATTGTAACACATTTGTAAAGGCTTAGTTACAAGGGCCGTGAACTTTGCTGATGTGACCGATTTCATATAACCCAGTATTTTTCGTGACAAAAATTGTCAGTTGGATACAAATAAGGTAATTAAGACATTCCTGCTTAGTACGATGGCACCAAAAGATAAAACTGACAAAATTCGGGAGGATACTAGTACTCCAAAATTACGGTTTGTTCTCTCATTCATGTACGAGTGCGGCAGCAATTATGTCGAATCCCCGTGATTAAATTTTTTTACTGTGGGAGAAAAACTAACACGACTTACATGTTTCGAGTTTACATGGCATCAATAATTTCATGTTGAAACACCGGAGAGGTAAACATTTTTTTGTGAGTGGTTGGTAACGAGTAGGGCGGTCAATATCGAAACGAACTACAAATTCCATGGATAACTTTACAGTTTATATGACATATTTGGTTCTTTTGCCAGCCGACTTCAAGCCTTATATCCTCGGGAAATAAGCAGAATATGTGGGCTTATCTCCACTTCCCTAGAGGATCCACACCATGGTTATTGGGTCATCGTATTCGAAGACAGACCACAATGACCCTGAGGTGCTGACTATAAAATCACCAGCCTTAACCAACAAAATGTCTGGCATGGATTATGGTGAGTAAAAAATGACTAGTGAACAGGAAAACGTTTTTGAGCAGGTCTTTAAGGTATCACACCAACACGAGTGTGATGTAACCGGTGAGTTACTGAGCTTTAAAATCTCTCTGAGTACTGCCAAGCTTTTGTTTGTTTACATGGAGTACTGTTTCAAATAAAATGCACTGTCTATGCCAGCGGATTCTTTACAGGCTAAACCAGTGTAGTTGACAGTAGCTCTGAGTGTCGGAAACTTAGTCAGGTTAAGAAGAATGAAAGACCGGTGGCTGAACACATTCACTGAAACCTCCCGTTGTCCATCTTCACAGTTTTATTTCACTCTGTTAAAATTTTATCCTCATCGTGCTTTTGAGACCCATTTTTAACTGTGTTTATAGTGAAGACATTCTAGAGCTCACAACTGCGACAAATTCAGCAGATTATGAGATTCAGACAAAAAACGAGGGGACCTTGATCTGTTGAATGGAACGTTATCAGATATTTGTTATTCCTTAATAAATTGTTGAATCAGTTGTATTTGTTTGTGACCACGGAGATGGGGTCTTGTTGATGTTTACTTTTCATAAACATATATCTGTCGGAAAAACTCTGAAGTGAAACACGAGAAATGTTATTTGAAAACAAAACACTGGTAAGACACGTTTGCCTGGTAAGTGGTATGTTTCAGAATATTCCACAGATCCATTTAATCAAATAAATTCTCAAAAAGTTTGGTGGGAATTGTCATACACGTTCTGCCCCCACATATATATTTACTAAAAATGGAATCCTGAAGAAATTTTGACAAAATTTCATAATGCTGACTTGTACAATAGTGATCATTGAGGGTTGAAATTCTTTTGCCACGTTGGCACCTGATAAAAACAGAACAGTGGCTTTAAAGGTTGAACTGATCAATGACCAACAACACGCACACTGTTCATTCTCAGTTTGTTGCTCCCTCCGTCCAAACACAATCGTTCCTTTTTTTAAAAGATTTTGTGGAAGTACACCGCTGGATGTGACTTTTGGGCTAAGACAGTTGCTCTCTGATTCAGCTGAAGTCCTCATCGAGTGTAGCAACAATAACAGAAGTGTGATTATGAAACAATGAGGCATTCATGGGTCACACCGATCTAGTATGTTTGATAAATTATTTATACTGACTTGTCGTACCTAAGTTGTTTACGCCTTTCTGTCTCAGGTTTTGCTTTAAAATTGATTTTGCTCTTGGAATGGGCTCATCAACAGTCTTCCGGACCTGAAACTTTATTGCTGTTCCTCAATTGCTCATCAAACACTTCTGAGTTGTTGGTTTTGTCGCAGGCTATTGTTTTACACGACTGATAACACCGCGTTCAGCTTTGTTCAGGTTTGTCAACTTCTACTGATGCTTATAGGTGCCAAGGCCGCCTTTTCAATTTCATCACAACGCACCAGAAGAGCAAGAAAGCCAGACCGAAACTCACGACGTTAGTGTCCATAATGATAAACGGTGTCTTAATTACGGTAGCATTGACTGATTAGAGATTTTTGTGTTTTTTTAGGCAGCTTTTGTTGAGATGTACACATAACCACTTCAGTTTTACACGCAAGGTTAAAGCTGGGCTTTCACAACTGACGCTAACAGGGTCACTTCCAGCAAGTAGTCACCAGTTTACAGGAACATCAGGTAACATAATGAGAGTCAGTACAAACTAGGATATCTCTGTTCTGAAGTAAGTTCGCTAACGAGAAATGAAGAAGGTCAAGTATCATCTCAGGCTGCGTGAAAATTCATTGCAAAAATCTACAAATCCCTCAAGGGAAGTCCAAGTTCATCAAGCTAATGCAGCTATTGGAACAAATCCACATATATGACCTGATTAAGGTTTACCGGTCTGGGCTGTTAGATAACCATGTTATCTTATATTTTACCCATTATAAAATGGACAGTTTAGATTTGTAATCATGCAGTTGCGTTTGAACGATGCGCGTACAGTTGTTCTTATGAATAACAAGACTTACATTCGGAGTGTGGAACAAACTCATTCGAGAAAACATCGAATGTGGAAGATGAAAGTGGTACTATCGAGAAATGATTACATATCAGCTGTAAGAAATTGTGACAACAATAAGCTGTATGATACTGGATCCGCTAAGACTGGATGGTACCGTTCTACTTGCGTTTTATGAGTTACCAAAGACTTGTAGAGCTGGACCTGGTGTTCGGCTGATCCGTGATGTAACTGGTCACTAAATTGGGACGGACTACTCAATGTTTGTAAGTAGTATGGCTTTTGTGTGTACGTCAAAGCGAGCCTCTGCGATTCACATACTAGGAAATAAAGCAGTCGATTGTCATATGAGTGGACAACCAAAGACAGATGACTTGTATTGGAATAACAAGTGAATCATTAAGCAAAAACCAAGACAATTATCGTGCGGAAGCTTTTTTCATGTGGACAGATTTGTACACAGTCAGTCTCTGTAATAAACTAACTATGGGATAAGGATCCTTTGAGATACAAGTTTCGAGACCACCAAGACTCAGGTATAAGAACACCCGGACCATGGCGGTTCAACTGTAAGGACGTTTAGAACTTTTTGGAGAATTTCTGGGGCTTCACAATTTTCATAGACGTCTACACCGACATTGAGGTGACTGTCTACGGACATGTGCGAAGTGTAAAGCATGAGGGCGTTTGATGTTGAGTGAAATAAGTTCGTGAACTTGGGGTGGATCACAGTCCCTCTACCCAAACTCAGAGATCAGCCTGCTGCTAGGACCCACAGTGGAGGTTCAAGGAGGTGTAGTTTTGAACAGAAGTCGACACATATGTGTTCCACTTTCTGGTGAAAATGAACTTAGGGCCGCGGTAGCAGATTCAGCTTGATAGTGCTCTGCCTTCTTCCTTAGGAAATTAAGTTAGCTTCATACAGGGGTCCATGCAGATGGGTATTGTTTTACTGTTGTATTTCGCACTAAACACTTTGTGACGAATGGTGGGTGCAACAGATACAAGAAACCAGCCAAACTATATAGAGCTGAAGAAACTCAAAGACACGATGAGACAACTCATACTAGACACCGCTTAATCTAAGAAGACGAAGCACGCCCAGCTGACCTCCCGCGAGGTGTTAGATGCATAAGGATTACTGAGCTTTACATTTTTGAATCTGCAGAAGTAGGCATCAGTGCATGCATCCGGACACCTTATTATTGATTAGGGTTTTGAGCATCTTATTGTAATATCATGGTTTGAAAGAATAAACGATGCGAACCTGGGAGTCTCTGAAGAGACGGCTGCAAAAAGCGATTGTAAGGTGTTGGATCCAGTTTTCTCTTTAAGACTTGAGCACCCCAGAATGGTGAGAAGTTTCATGCAGTGTTTCACTTCATTTGGCAAAATTACCAGTCAGAAGATAGTGGAATATTTGTGAATTTTTAAATTACAATCAGGGGGAAGTAAAGCGGTTCGGGGAGACACTACACTGAAACTAAGGTCTTCTGGCTATTTCTCTCCATGTCACACTCCGATGCCTTTAGCTCAAGCTCTGAACATGGGGTTTAACTGACTTGGCACATTCTGTATGTTTTACAAATCAAAGTGGTCTACAAATGTAATCTCTATAAAACCTCAGCCAAGTAGTGTGGTTTCGCCGAAACGTGTGATTTGCGCAGTTGAATCTCGAAGACAGAAATCAAAAACTTGACCTCCATCATCATAGACAAATAGTTTGGGCTGTAATTTAAAGTTGTATTGAATAAAATATGTACCCGCCAGAGTTTTCAAGATGAACTGGTCCTATAATAAAATTCTGACATTCCTTCCTAGTCATTGCACTTTACATTACTGCGCCACATTGTTCAAACCGAGACACTTGCAACAAAAGAATTCTGTTTGTGCCCGGCCAATGGGTGGGTGAATGTGAGACAACAAAATCTCAGTGTGAAAAAAACCGGAAAGAATTGGAACTTGTACGATTGAAATAATATATTGAAGGCAGTCTTTACTCAGGGTATACTTGCTGAAAAGAAATAGGATTGTGTACATCGAATTGTTAACTTAATGTGTCCGTCAGAAAACAAAACAACATTCCAAATGTTGTTTGTGTGCTTCAGTGTAATTTTGTGAAAAAAATTAAAAAATCCTATCGATTCATTCTAAGAAATTATTAAACCGATCGATGATAATGCACATACGTGCCTACTTTACTTAGCGGTATATAACGATGTTTGTTCCATGGATGGCGCTGAAAATTAATTTCTTTTCTCATGCCACCATTTAGTTAAAACCAACTGTTACTTCTAACGTTTTTAGACTTTTCCGATAGTATAAAATTGTGAGCAGATCATGTATGGCTCCATTGTGAATACAGTTTGAAACTTAGTGGTGCAAGCTGTACTCGACGGCGATGAAACTTAGTTCAACTGTATCTTTTATGATCGTGTCTTGGCTGTTGCATGTATTGACAGTATTCTACAATTTTTATCGGTTGGGGAGAATGTGCACTGTTTAGGACGGTAGAACAGTTGAATATAGCTCATTCTCTGTTTTTTAATGGTAAAGGATTAATTACCTTAGGAGGATACTCAAGCTAGAAAAAGTTATTCGTTCATTTGATCGACGAGTGTGAATAAAGTCTTTTCTTAAGCAAGTGAGCTAACCCATCTACTTGAGCGGCCAGTGGACACCGCCGAAATATCTATTGATCGTTTCACAAATTTTCACATCAAACTTGAAATATATTTTTGGGAGTCATTAGATCATTACTGTTAAGAGTGATCCACAAATTAATTAATGACGCACTCTGTTTGAGTAGAATTACATGATGTGACCATTAGGCACCTAAGGTATTCTTAAACTCTCTCTCACATTTAGATAGATATTGGGAATAGTTGCTGAAGTTGCCAAATATATGTAATGCCGTTACATATTTTTAACATGAAAGAATTTGGTTTCATTCAACAACGGTTTGAAAATAGAAAGTGACTAAATTGGCTTCAAAGTTGCGTGCTACACACGATACCAGTGGTTATACAGTGAACAGTGGGTAGACAAGAAATTTGTCAGAAGAATGAGTACCGATTATCTCATCTGTTACATGGAAGGAGAAATGTAAGCATGCTTTAACTTACAGCTTTGTGACGTCGGCTTATAGATCTTACTGGAACATTGGATGAAAATAAAAACTTCTGATTGAGCAAGTGGCTCTGCTTATGAGAACTGAAGTAGACAGGGGGATAGAACAGTGCCTGGTCGATATAGGGGCGTCTATTTCGTTCATCGCTTTTACAGGGAAGCAAAACGTAGAACCGACCTTTATGATGGCCAGGGCTGTTGAAGATTACAGTCCCCAGAAACCGGATAAACGATTCTTGGAGCCGATTTCCTCGATGCAGTCGATGTAGTGATCGGACTGAAGGCCAAAAAGCTGTCGACCAGATATGGTTCTCTGACACTCACAGGAGAGCAGCAGAAAGGCGTCAGTCAATTGTGCACGGTTAAATCCTTATTTGCACATCCCCTTACTCCAGTCAACAGCGGAGAAATACGTGGAGGTATTTACGAGAGACGGCGATCCGCACGGATTCTGCAATTGGATTGCACATGGAATACCAGCAACCGGAACGTTTTGACCTTACGGCCCCCTCAGGATAGCGATTCATTCTGATGAGGAGTTGAAAGAACAAGGATGGAACCTGTGGGAATTGGGTGTTATTGAAGAACCGAACAGTCTATTCAACTCTACTGTTCTTCTGGTGAAGAATTCCAACAGAAACTACCGTTTTTGTATGGATTTTAGACGACTGGATGAGGTAACACAGAACATGGTTGTAACAGTACCATCTGTTGCTAATAATTTTGGTAAGTTGCACAGCCTAAGTTGCTCACGTTGTTGTACTCATGCTTTGCATACTGGTGAGTACCAAAGAAACTTACAGATCGTGAGAAAACGGCATTCAGTGCTGGCGGAAAACACTATCACTTCAAGCGCAACGTTTGCCTTATGCGGTGTACCTTCCACACTTCGACGCCTGACGGTTCAGTTGGGAAAACGATTGAGTAATGTGGCGGTATATAGAGATGATATTGTGATATACAGTAATACGGAATCGGACCATCAAACTTAGAACTCAGGACATCGGATTAATGCCGATAAGTCACAACTTGGATGGTAATCGGTGGTGTTGCTAGAACACAAGATGATTCAAGGTAAATCAGGTCTCTACTGGAAAAAGTACTGGCAGCTGATGCTGCTGACAGTGGCATTGGGGCAGTGTACAAGCAAAATGAAGAGGTAATCGAATATGCCAGCACAGTGCAGACCTTAACGGAGCAGAAGTATCTAACCATTGAGAAGGAAGGTTTGGCGATCGTTTGGGCATTAGACAAGTGGAGGCCATACTTGTTGGGTCAGCGGTTCCACCTAGAGACGAATTACAAAACTTTAGCGTGAACTTGGACTGCGAAAGACCCCAGAGGAAAATTGGCCCGATGAGCATAGCGTCTACTGGTGTGTGATTTCACGATCAATCATGTGCCTGGCCCTAGCAGTTGCGTCGCTGATTTTCTTTCTTGACCACAGACGGACGGCGAACTTCCCAAAGTGACTTTTGGAGTCCACGACTTGATAATAGAGCAGAACTCACAGCCACTAATGTGCCTAAATCGTTAAGACTATGTCCTCCGGATGGTGATTAACGCTTTGGCAGGCGGCATGAGGATCCACCAAATACCGAATATAAAAAGCTGGAAATGATCGCTTTCCAGTAGAGGACAGTTGGCTTAAACAGTGCGGGCCTATTAACGTGGCAACGTGGCGTTGACTACTCTCAAGTGGTAGTCATCTCGAGGCAAATTGGGAGGAAAGTGGTAAAAAAGTGCTGTGAAATGGCAAACACTGGATGCACCAGGACATAAGATCTGCTACATCAAAAATCATATTGGCCGAAAATGGAAGATGTGACGGCTTTCGTCCTTTCCTGCAAACAGTGTCAGTTACTGAAAGGCGACAATCGGGGAACACAGCAGCCCTTGCGAAAATACCGGTGTCTGAAATCGATGAGATGTGGTCAGGGGATCTTATGACCACATTTCCGCTGATCGCTTGAGATAACCAGAACGTTTCGGAACGAAACGACTGGTATTCCGAATCAAAAAGCATCTACGGTGGGAGACATGTTAATGAAGCAACCGGTATACCGAAGGCACTCTTGACAGATCATGGACCATGTTTTGATAAAGAGGAGTTTCGAAAACGCATGTAATGAATGAGAATCAGTCGCACCTGAAAGACATCGTATGGCGCAAAACGATTGAGATTAGCGAACGTAACAACCGAATGGTCAAGGAATGATTATCAGCTAAAAGAGACGACTGAGAGTCTGCATTACCACTGTCGTTGTTGGCTCAGCGTGCGCCTGTGCAAGCGAGCACGAAGAAATCTCCATTTCGGTTGACGTACGACAGGACCCATCGACTTCTGGTGGTTCAAGATATTGGCATATGGCCAGGGTGCGGTGATCCCATCAGAGGATTGGTTACCGGAAGATGAAGAGCCGAACAAAATCTGGAAATGTCGCATACACATACCAATAGCAATCGGCAAAGCCACCGCTCGGTGAAGCTGGAATATTTAATATAGGAGGGTCGGTGAAATATTATGATGATCGGAAAACTGATGCCACCGGCTCAGACTCAAGGAAACTTCAGCCTAGCTAGAAAGGTCCATATCTGTGAATATCCGAACGCGTTCGAGTATACACGATCAGGATTGACGATGAGACGAAACGAATGCATGGAAATGAATCAGCAAAATGTTGCGATATGTCAGCTGGGCGAACCAGAGAGAGATGAATAAGCCGGGAGGGGACACTGCGTCGGTCGGAAAGAACCCATCAGCAAGTGCAGAGGAGCCAGGAAACTTAGGGGAGGGAGTGTTGTATGAAGGGGAGCCTGGTTTGCGAATAGTGTATTGCGTACATTCGCGAAATGAATTGCAATTCTCAACGCCATTTAGACTGTGGACCAGAGGCGACTATCGGAATGGTGTGTACGCACTATGAGAGAAGTCAATATAAGGAATTGACAGACACATTAATATGAGCACTGCTGTGCACAATATGGGCACCTCGGAAATGTCAAATACCTGCACACAAATGTTGCGCCATATGGGTCAGTGGGTGTTCCTGACGTCAATTACTGCCCTCTGTGATCTAATCTTGATTGGCGTGACTAGTTGATTCCTATCAGCACCCATAATTTTAATGAACACACGTTGTATACTAGGAAGCATACATATCACATACATATGAGGAAACAACAGAAATGGGACTGAAAACGTGGCTTACTACACACTCCAGGGAAGAAACTTTACTCACATAGACCACGGAACAACAGAGTCGATTGAGGACAGTATTATACCACAGCAAATATACATGAAGCATTATATGATTAGTCGTCAAGTAGTTGAACAAAATACGAGTCTTATTGCGACCTTTTGACTAACTGAATTTTCTGAAACAATTTTATTTATCGCATCTTACATGGTTGGTAGGTCTGGTACCCGGAGCTACCTGTGCGTTAATATCTTTGATTTTCAACAAACCTAATGATTTTCACTTTATTTGCGTTCATCTTATGCCGAAAATATTAAGTCTTAGGGTGTGATGCTGTACAAAAGGCATGAACAGTGGCGAATTACCTGTCTGTAAGGTGCGTGCATTTTTGCGGCGATATGCAGGTAGAGAGTTGCAGAGAGTATATATTTGATTCTAACATCAGGATACCATGTGAATGTGGTGCAACACTTCTAGGCCTGTCTTGATGACAGTCCAGTCAGCCGGACTCATCAGTTGGATGAAATGCTCTACAGATCACCCGCTCTATACACAATCACTAATAAAACGCTGTATGCCATGCTTCACTGAACACCGCTTTCAAGAAATACGTGGCGTTTTATAAGGGAGGACTGTAAACACCTGTGACTAAATTACACAACCCGGGTAGACAACACACCAGAACTTTCAATTTCCTGTTTTGAGGTAATAATGGGATGTTAACTATTTCAAACTGTTCACGATCATACCAAGTGCTTGTGGACCAAAACCGTTATTGTCTTGTTAGCGTGCTCATTAACTAACCGGACACGTGTGACAACGTACAGCAACCACTTTGCTTGGCCTTACTGGTTATGGTAACTTGAAGGTCGACTATCTATGTTAAACTGGACTGACTGCATTTCAAGTAGGCTGTGAGGTTTGACACATACTTTGGTGCAAAAATCAAAGCAAGCAGATCACAATTCAAAGATTTGTGCCACCAAGTTCGTTGGTTGAACCAGGCTTGTTTAATCGCTGATGGGTAATCGTTGACTGGATCTCTGATACAGTCGACAGTCCTATCCTATAAAAGTGGCTTCGACTCAGTAACAAAAGCTGGGGTGTCTAATAAAGACTGCAGGGCTTTGAAGTGGTATCAAGTGGAACTAAGCCAGTTGGTTGCGGATGAATTCAGTTAAGCGTGCAAATGCACCACGACTGCCATGCGCTTCACAATAACCCACCTTCGTAAACCGGTGGAGAGCATAGACGTGTTGTACAACAGAGAAACAATTCGCACATGCAGTGCGTTTTTTATTTTCCCACTACTCACATCTGATGGATCAACAAACAGGCAGTCGACTGCTGCCATTGAGAAGATAACAGATACTTGTGTGTGATGGCTTACTCGGTCTATTGATTGAGTCGGCCAGAAATGGATGGTCTAAAACATTCTTGCTCTCGCTGTCACAAGTGAAAGCAAACCTGCAGAAGCTTGTGCCACTTCAGTCACTCTCTGCAGAATTCCTACCTCCAATCGTCCTCACAAAAACAGAAGTGAATCAGCTGGATTTCTGTTACTTTTTGCTATTCAATGTGACGGGTCTTCTGTTGAAACCGTAGAGAGTTTACACAGTCAGCGTTATCATTGGAGTTGTGTGTTACGATGGAAAGAGGCTTCCAAGTGCCATCACCGATGATTCTGGTCCACGTGCAAATTATAAAGTCGTGGCATTGAAGGCACGAAGGTCTCTTAATCCATATTGAAGACCTGTGAAAGTTATTGTTCTGCAATAGTCTCCGTAATGTGTATAGAGATACTGTACTCCCCGAACAAAAACAATCTCGACTCCTTGTCCTTATTCAAGAATTTCATGGATCTTATTGAGACCGTACAGTAATAAGTTTTCTTCCGAATGGGAGAGAAAAACAGCGTTAATGTGGTCGTCATTCAATAACTGGTAAGTGATTGAAGACTTACTTCAAACGTACACAGCGTGGTACTCACTCATTCTTTGACAAATTTTTGTCAACCAACAGCAACCGACCAGGAAGGTTATTTTCTCAGAACTGAACAGGAGATAGGCGGAGTATTGTGTACGTCAGGCCTCATGTTTGGAATGTGCTTAATCCGGCAAACAACGTTTATCCGCCTATTCACTGTTGACTAGACTGAGACTCTCAGAACTTCACTGGTTCGGTGTGTGTTAGCCGGAGATCCGATTCTCTCAGCCGTCTCCTTGAAGCATTTTCACAAATCATCAGATTTGTAGATTTTTAAGTGGCTGTAAGAGTCTGGCTAGTGCTGTGTATGCACTTCTCTCGATTTACCTTTAAATTTGTCGGCTACAGTGACCACCTATTCCCATGTAATGGTATGTTAGACGGGAATGAATTAGTATGATTTTGCGCTTTTATTTACATTGCTTATATCTGTGAATCCGTCGTTAAATTTCACTCTCACGACTACTTTACGACAGGAGCGTGAAAGCACTTGGTTACACCTTTCCGCTAAAAGCGTGCGGTCCACCAACCCACAGTCATTCGCAACTATGGCAGATGCGGTTACGGCTCGGCTGCTGTGGTTTGGTTTGATAGGATGACATGGGTATTACGTATAAGAGGATGTGATTCAAGCTCCGTATCTGCTGGTCCGATCTTTTTTTAAGGCACGTAGGTCCAGGCTGTCCTCCCACTATATGTATCACTGTTCAACCCCAACAAAAACAAATATACAATCTACTGTAGCTTCTTAAAATGACTGGTCAAACTCTGTACTTTGTTGAATAGGCGACGAACATTTGCAGTGTTCATCATGGACAGCTGAGCTCAAGTTTTCCGCAGAGCATATTTTCTATGTGAAGTGAAATGAGGATTTCAAATTTAAAGTCTTCCGTAGATATAATTATTCACCCAGTAATTGAAATGTTTTTAACAATGCGCGCTTTCAGAAATAAAATTGAAACCAAAACCCCTACCCAGTTTAATTTAGATTTATTCAGGTTGAGATTCTTTGACTGAGGTTGCCAGGGGGCAAAGTTACACACCAATTAATATCAAACACTTTCTGTAGTCTGACAAGCAAACAACAGTGTTGTTTCCTTGTGAGCATCTACCCTTGGGACTGGGGACCGTATGAAACAGGTAGTTTTTAGTATGTTATCCTACCTTACACTATCCACTTTGCCTCTAATGATGACCTTTCATGCTTTCTCTACCGCCTATAATGGCACCGCAGATATCCGCTGTTCTTCTGGATAACAGACAAGAGCAAAGTTATCATAACCCAACCATCATTAATTCTGTATGTTTCGCCTACTGCATTAAACTCAGGATTCATTAATTCAGGTCAACATGGTTTGTGATAACAGAGACCAAGCGTCACCAAACCTTCGACAACCACTGCTAACTGCACTCCTCCGTTAACTTTGAAACACGAAATGGACGCCTGGCAAACATACGATTTTGCAAGTTTTAAAAGATCCGGTGGGTTTGAGCCTGGGAAGTCACCCAGTTATCACACTTTGTGGCGGTGCAAATGGCTCTGATATAACTAGCCGCAGTATTAATCGGTCATTAATTTCCGCAGTGATTATTCAGCTACCAACATTTAGTATGTCACCGCTGCAAATCAGCCATCCATCTGTTTACCTAATCTGGTCTATAAAACATTTAATATTAACCAATCACTTCTTTGAAACGCGCACGCAGAACCTATCAGTAGTTAGCCAATTTTTGTTTCCGGTCAGAATATTATTCCGTTGTAACTGTCAAGTAAAGCTAAGATATCAAAAGTAACTTAATTGAATGACAAAAATGTATATTTTTTATGCGTTGTCATGGTACTGACAGCCAGTGCTTCACTTGCGGCTGTATGGATGGTCCGTTGCGGACTATCACATAACTACCCCACAGAACACAAGAAATATCCTTGATGTTGTCAGATTTCATCAAGAATACCAATAGGAAAAGATTCTGTCTGGAAATGTGTGTGAGCAGAAGGTTAGTTTAAATAACCGAGAAGTCTAATCGCTCCTTCAACGTCAGAAAACGGAGGTTGGTCATTTCACATTTGCGGTTTCCTCGCCGTTCACAACATCCTTCTGTAAGTGTTTGCCTTAGTTATGACCACTATTGTAAACATGTGTATTTGTGAGGCTGTTTGCTATCACCTGCGTGGTGATCAGCCGCTTATTCACTCATTAAACAAACTAACACTAAATGAGTGGCTGTTATGCAAGTCGGAAAAACTATCGTGTGCGAACTACTTTTTCGAAACACTGGCAACTTTGTGAAAGGTCATACGCAGCGAGTTAGTATGAAATGTAGTGTAAACAAGATATTCTCAGTGTAGTCTATGAGAAACTTCAGAACGATCCATAGGTTTTGGCGTTGGAAATTGAAACGTATCTTCAGAACAAATTTTCTGTTCGGCGGAACAATGTATTACACAGGTGGCTCGTATAAACACTTCTAATATTCTCAAAACCGCAGAAATTTTGTAATGATTAGAACAAAAAAGTGGTACGACTTGGAAAGCATATTCGATAAAACGGATTAAAAAATACGTATACCTTATTTCTGCCACATACGGATGCCCAACTTTGGGGAATAGTTGGTAATTATGAAGATAGTTGCAGTCAAGTGTTCCTGCAGTACGCTAGTGGATTTCATGTAGTGGGTATAATAAGTGAATGTGTTTATTTCGGTCTGATTTCGGTGAACTAAGCATGATACAAACTGACATTTTCTATGCTTCTATTCAACATTCCATCACAAAATATGAATTATAATATTTTATCAACTAATCTGCTGTGTGTAACAGAATCCAGCATCGTCGTAATATCTTATTAAGTAATGTGACTCACGCAAGGATCTTAACACCAAACCACAGATTCAGTAGCCAAACTTTGAGAACTGTTCATTCGAAAAATTTCGACTGGTTTACACTAAAAGGGTGTCCAAATACGACGAATGTGAAGGCAAAGTATTTTCAAATGGTCGAAAAAATCAGAAAACTCACGATCTCCAGTTCATTATTGTAATCGAATTCAATGTGACAAGGAGAGCAAACCTGGTTAATAGAATTTGAGTGAGTGGAGTCTCAAGTTACAGGATAGAGGCCAGTAAAATCAGTATCTGAAATTCCTCTGACGAGTCCTGTCACTAACCTTGATTGAATGTTTTAGTCGGCAAAATTAAGTGGTAACAAGGCAACCAATATTGTTAAGAAATCAACCACTCAATGCTGAAACGGTAGTGAACTTGTGTAATTACTTCGAGCGGTACATAACAAACCAAGGGCTGTATTATATGAACATCGGTTTTAATTGCAGGACTTTTTATTCACCATTCAATAACGGGCAGCACACTGCACTGTTTACATAATGGACCGTACGGTGAAAAATTATACGCATGTCATTACTGTCTAGACTGTTCACGTGCCTGTTGCGAATCAGCTACACACCGACTGATCTCATACACTTTAATGCTTTAGAGCAATATCCGTTATGACTTCTGTTTATGCCATCAAAATGATATTCGATAAAGCAGTCGCCTATGTTTTCCCCGGTAACTGAGCACTTGATTATCTAGTCTAACAAGCGTTAAATGGTACATTCGCAGATTGATCTATAGAAGTCTCTTAAACAAGAGTGAAGCATTTTAAAAGGTAGCATGACTTGATACTGAGGTATGCAACCTGTGTTCAACAGTCAGAATTCATTAGAAGCCATTGACTGACTTCGGGGTTGTCTGCACTGATCAGATGTATGTAACCTATAAAATTCTACAAGACGTCCTGCTGCAGAAACGGTAATTACTGAATTATGTTACTAGTGATTAATCTGCAAGTTAGATTGATTTTTGTAGTTTCAGTAAACACTCTTTGGAGTCCACTGAGTATAAAATTAATGCCAAAACAAACTCACAAGTGAGTTGTGGTTTACAAACGTGAAATATATCTATATGCCATAAAATCTATGTTTAAAAAATTACTTAGACAATAACTTTGTAAAACGGTATACAAAAAAATTCAGAAAACTTCCTAAAAAGTTGGTTCATTCGAAAAATAAATATTCAAAGTCATCAAACGTGTCAGTAATTCGTCAGTCATTTTCTATCTCTAAAATGCTATTAGTTACGTGTCAGAACGAAAATGTGATTTCTCCTGATTCTGAACGTCAAAAATGTAATTTGTTTTGTAATTTGTTTACAAACTTTCTAGAGATCCTAGCAACAGTTTTCTGATTGTTAGTCTACTTCAACAGTTGTAAAAAAGATTGTAATTGGAAGGATTATCTTCTGACAAAAATACAGTAATCTAAGTCTTTGATATATTTTAATGACAAGGGCTGAATTACAAGCACAACCTGTTAACTCGGATATACATCTTTAGTAAGAAACCAAAAACTAGTCTACCAACTTTTGGGACGTGAATCAGTGTTGTGATGAAATATAACTGCTTTCAATGACCTTTACATTACCGTCGAGAACTTTCACTATCACTCTTTGGCAATATGGCATATGCCATTTAAAGACAACCGTTAACTACATGTTGAATGGTTTTTTGTGAAGATTCTTCATTTACAAAGACTAATTTGAATTCGTTAAAAGTTTAAAGGAAGCAAATAGAAACCCTGTAATTTAAACAAACAGTTGCATTTTGTCTAGGTAACTTTGAATGGAACCGGCTGTTGATTGGTTTTCAAACCTAGGAAGGCGTATTACGATGGATGACAGTGTGGAAGACAAAAAATGCATCACTTTTGGGGAATTTTTTGAAATCGAATTTGTGGCCTGCTTCTGTATACTGGTTTCGCTCACAAGATCGTGAGCAGAGTGTTTTCAATGTACGGTTTCAAACGACAGTGGTTAAAGACTGCGAATACCCGTTGTATCAAGCCCATTTGTTGCTGGTGGCTAGCATTTGGAATTTCGCATTGTATGACATAGATTGATAACCAGCCGTGAAACGATTCGACGGGTTCCAGCTGGCAGAATCAGTGAAGATAATTTGCCTTGACTTAGTTGAGTAAACAGGTAATACCAACGCATGGTTTACTTCACTGTGCACTTCAACGGAGCCCCCAGTCTGCTGAATAAAAGGGTGAGGGTGTCAAATGTTAAATTAACTAATGTAAATGAGAACAACTACGGATTAGAAATAGAAGGTTGGGTCCATCTCACTAGAGGCTCTGGTTGGAAGAAGTTTGTGGTTGTTCAACCGTTTTTCTAGGAAGTGCTGTCAGCTAATTTAATAAGGTAGTATGATTCGAAAAAATGTTGTCCCACTTACGCTTAGGATTTTGCAAAGTGCAACCAACAAGATTTTGAGAGATTGTAATTTCAACATGGAGTTTCGGAAACTGGATCTCATTTTGTCCTTTTTGTTGACTACATCACTAGCACAATTTCCTCTTCTGTTTAAATGCCACATTAGCAAACGTGTAGGGCACAGATGCTCTGCTATTGACAATGATCGAAAGAGAAAAGTCACAGTAAACTAAGAAGTTTAGGAACCAAAATTTGTTGCACGCCCACCAAGTCTCCGAAGTAGTAGCCGTTTATCTGTTTGCTTGTAAACAGGTGGTAAATAGTTCCAAATCTGAGGAACACTGGCAACAAGTTGTTTTTTGTGTTTATTTTAAACCGAATTACGGACGGCCCCTCACTTATTCAGTGGCTGAAATTTAACTTGATTGAAATTTAGTCCGGTTCACGGGTATAGACAATCAACGTGCATGCACGCTTTGGACTTTTTGAAAATAACTAGGTTGGACACTAAATGGAGGAGTATGTAACATCAATGAGCTCCGACCATGTCAGTCTTGTAAGAGTTTCATGAACAGCTGTTACTAACAAAGTAACGCACGTCGACAGATTTGGTTTGTGGCAGCGTAAGACTGAAGAAAAGCGCTCGAAGGCTAGGGAAAGTACGGTGAAATTACCAGTTAGGGCGTCAAATGTGTCACTAGCTATTGACAAAAGTCAGTGGTGGACTTATTTGCACGTGCTGCTGGACCACTTATTTTCTGCACCGAGTAGATTATCAAACAAAATTATGGAATTACTGATGAGTAGTTAGAAAACTGGTTTATTTTCAACTTGAACATCACTCACATTTGATCGCAGCCTTCGCATTCAGGCAGACTTTCCAGCCAGCCAGTGTCTTTCGAAAAGAAGCACTAGACTCGATGTTCGCTCTCATTAGAGCTCGTCAGTAGTGCATATTCTTGCCACGGCCGGGATTTGAACTCCGGCCATTCCACCCATGAGGCAACCGTGTTGACCACTGCGCCATTGACCTCACATTAGGAAAGACGAGCTCTAATGAGAGCGACACTCTAGTCTGGTGCTTGTTTTTGAAAGAGACTGGCTGGAAAATCTATCTGAATGTGAAGGCTGCGATAAAATATGAGTGACGATCAACTTGAAAATTACGGAACTCCAATGTAATTCCTCTATCTGATTGAAAGCAACTGAAATCTACTGATTTCGATGCAGTACGCCCATGAAGAATCGCATGTGCAATGTCACGTGTGTAAAAAATGTTGAGTGGTCCACTAAGTTACACATACTACAGCTGTGCTGTGTGAATCCAACGTGTTCTGGGTCACCAGTGTCTGTAGTATTCTTATGATGACAGGAGTGTGCGTAAAATAACGTAGCTGGACTGTGTAGATCGATCGCGTAAAGAGCAGTTTGAAGATGTGGTCGATAATTTGTCACGTGATCCTATTCAGACCTTGTCTAAATTGCGTAAAACATGTGGCACCCAAATAGTCGAAGTGCATTTAGAATTGGACATAGGGTACACTGGAGTAAAAGGTGCCGCAGTAGTACGTATTTTTTTGAACTATTCGGGAAAGTGCAGTTGTTCATCATCTGAGCGTTTCCGTTTGGTCACACTGTTAAATAAGAGATCAAACTATTTTCTTGGCTTCTTTATGAAACACTTATCGAAGCAGATATGAACCATCTTCAGATGATTGCCGGTCGATGGTTCGGTTTGACCGCCCATCGGATAGTACTAACAGACAGAGTTAAACATCACACTGAGCGTCAAGCGAGTTTGTTAGTTTAATTCTTAAATGTATACTGGGAGTTCTAGTTAGATTTCCGTCACATCCAACAGTTTTGGTACTGATATGTTCGCCCAGCTTGGCATTTAGGTTGCAAACGTTTCATCACCAAGCGAGGTGACATCATCAGTGCGTAAGTGTTTCATCGCATACATATGTATATATATATGCGGTAAAACACTTACGCACTGATGATGTCACCTCGCTTGGTGATGAAACGTTTGCAACCTAACTGCCAAGCTTGGCGAACATATCAATACCAAAACCATCACCCCGAGCTACAAACACCACCACCACTGTTCCCAACCATCAGAAACATCCACCAGTTTTTCCGGTGCCCGGAACTACCTGAGTTGAGGTGGGAGGTGGTCAGATAACGCTCAGAATTAAGGTCACTCACTAAAAGGTTATCCACTATAGATCAAGTTCACCTTCCGATTTTCGCTACTCGTAGCGTCGGCTGCTGAAGATCGTGGAGCATACTGGCATGAACGTTGTTGTTTGGCCGAGTTAATCAATGGGCTAATCGACGAGGTAATTGCACTTAATGGAGCGGAGCAGTGTGAGCTGTGAGTTTGCCGTCTCGCTGATGACACGAATTTCGCTTACAGCCCGAGCGCTTACTGGTAAGGTTATATGTTGTATGTTTCGAATAATTAATTAGGTCCGCTTCCCTTTTTTTGTCGTCAGGGTCTTACTCATTTCTTCACAGTTGCACAAAAGTAAATCAGCGCGAATTCGTTACACAACGTTTTTCTTGACAATGATGTTAACGGTGAAGTACCTCGTCAACAAGACAAAGGTTTGTGGAAGTGCGTCGGACGTTTTCGTACGCTTGTTTGTTAGGAAGGTAAATAAAACCAGTTAAATTCATCTCATCAGCGGCTTTCTGAGGAACATCACTAGTCGGTTTTACAGAATAGATAATGCGAAGCGGTGGCCAAACTCATAAAGGCATAACGAGGGTCACTGGTAAAATCAGATCAGCAAACAGGACAGTATTATTTAATTGCATTGTTTCGTTCAACTTTTGTTCGCCAAGTCGGTTTTGATGGCAGCCGAAACCAACGATCAGCCAAAACAGAACAAAAATAGCGTCAGTTGGCAACTGAACAATTTCAACAGATAATCAGCAAACTAGTTGGTGGCTAATCGGTCTGTGGCTTGATTAGTGGTTTAGACTGACCTGGATTGCATTAACCAAATCGAGCCGCGTCTCGTTTGAACAGAATCCCGAGCCATGCAAGGTATTTGTTCGAACGGGAAAGAGGTGTGACAGTGCTGAAGAATCGGCACACACTGCTTCCATGAAAAGAAACACGATGAACACTCATGTGCACTTGGTATACGCGCAAAAGTCTTTCGCTGTTGTGGATTACTTCAGAGACAATACTGTCTTCTCTATTGGCGTGGGAATACCAAGCTTCAAACATTCTTTTGGCAGGCTTGCTGCCGCTGTTCCCAGTCTGCATTCGGTAAAACCTTAGTCTGTTTTACTCGCCCTTCTATAATCAGCCTTTTCATCTCGGTCCTGGTTTCAAATGTCTTTGTAGAAAGATTGAAAGTACAACCAGGCCTGAATTGTGTATCTTTAAGACGGTACAGCGACACCGAACTACGCCTCGTTTGCCCAGGTTACCTCGTTGAATGGTGAATAACAAAGCTTCTGGTAACGAGATACTGGTCAAATCGGAAACACTTTAGTACCCTCTATCTGAGTGCGTCCGATTTGTCAACAAGAAAAATGTGGAATGCATAAGACAGAAAGGCTGATTCGACAAATTTACCCACTCAATCTGGTGCCTCAGTTTTGATTGTGTTATTTCTATCCAGGAGTACATATTGCAACAACTGGGAGTGCAAGCTAAATAATCATATGAAGAGGGTTAATCGGTGAATCCAGAATGCATCAAGTGGAATACTACTTGGAAGTATGAATTGTAATTCTGAAGGTGGTGATGGTGGTTATCAAACATCTATTTACTTTCAAGCGCTGGCACTAAAATATAAACGGGGTGCTATTTCTGAAACAGTCAGTTACTGACTACTCTTATTTCCAGCTGTTGCATTTGCACAGTTTGTGATTACGTTATTTCAGGCTCGAAGTTGTTAACATTTAGTCTTTCGGACGAAAACAGAATTAATTTATTCTCACAACATTCCAGTTACAAGGTGTTTCGAACAAAGGCCACCGCTTTATGGACACCAGTCTTGCTATCTCCATTTACGTTTGTTAAAAAAGCAAGTTTGGCTGTTCTCAAATAGTATAGACCTCTTTACAAGAATAGCAGGGCCCATAAAATTTGAATGTGGTAGTCACTGTCCGATGGCAGCTTTTGGGAAGCAATTCTTCCTCATTTATGGACAAGCTGCTTATTTGTGACTTGTCTAATGAACCAAAACTGAAAACTAGTCAGTCAAAATATAGCGCGGAATCAACAAAAACAGTAGAGTTACAGTCGACTAAATGTGACCTATCCACTTGTGATTAAATATAACTAGCAAGGGGGTAAATTTACTCGCACTGATTGGTTGGACCACTGGTGGTGGTTACAGCCCCTTTGCTATTCTCTCATACATTGATACAATGATAAAACTATGTTATTTCACCTTGAAGTGCCTTAGCTTTGTTAACTATCAGGATGAATACAGGCTGCCTCAGCAACGTTTCATCACTCCTGGCAATGCTGTCCTGGAATTTGTGTTCACTTCAACTTACCGGAACTCACTTTGTCAATTAGTCTGCGTTCATTTGAACTATACTGTATATTACAGTGGGACATTTAGTTTAAGCACCGATTGTTACGTACATTCAGTAAACGAGCCGTTAACGTTTGCTCCATGGTAAGTCCAGCAGTGATTCATGTGTTTCCTCTGGTGAATGGAGGACCACGTTGCAAGTCGTGAGAGAAAAGATGAACTTTTATTGGGGTACACATCTGAGAGCATAGTGCCTTACTGATCTTTCTAAACAAAAATCTGGTTACTAAAATGAGGCAGTATTAGAAATTAAAGAGTGTAATGGAAGGGTTACCGGTTTTGATATGCTGTGCTATTATGAGAAGAAAGTGGAAGGCGTTCACATCCGCGTCGCCTCGAAGTCAACTTTGGAATTTGAGAAAAAATCTCTGTAAGTTGGTTATGAACACATAAAACGAACTAACTGAAAAGCCACTATTTATTCATAATTGTTTACTTTACCAAGCGGGATATTAAAGCTCAGTGAAATCGCACAAACGAACGTGAACAAAGGGTCAGCGGCTGCGCAGTTGGTTCTGTAGATTCTACTGCAGGCTGGTCTACTTATACCATAGAGGCTGAGCCGACTAACGTGAGTAATTTAGCGGATTGGTCATAGGAGGTGAATTGTGAAATTCCAGATTAGTGTCCATTTTATACGTGACCATTTTCGGGGTCATTTGTCGAACCATTCATGCGAATAGTTAAAAATGCACTAACTGTGACTGTTTTCCCCAAGCTGCATATGAAACGTGGAGACCAATTTAGCATCGTGTGGAAGACTAAATATTTTGTGGAAGATGGAAGAAAAATCCTAACCTCAAAGCTCGAGACATTTACCACGTTCGCAAGTAGACTGACTTCAAACCAATTTTACCTATCGGTAGTTTTGTACATTATTGTCTTGCAACCACCAAACTTATCTCCACCTAGGCGAATTCATTGCTTCGGTTTTCCCCGTTTCTTTGCATGTTCTTTGTTCCCTTCACCTCTGCCGCACAGTTGAGAATTTCGTTGGAAGTAGATTCCTCCGAACACGGCTCACCTTTGAGGAGTCGCCTTCCATCGACGGAATTAACAGCGGGACTTTGGGATTTATGAGGTGAACGTGTCCTTTTCTTATCCAGCTTTAGTGTGCGCTGATGAAGTTGTCTCCTCAGGGCTTCCATTCAATTTCTCAGTTCACATGATTTAATGAAAAAGAACCAAGCATCAATAACAAGCTACAATAAGTAAAAAACGTGAATAACTCTGAAACTAATGTTCTGTGATGATTTAGATGTGATGCTGATAATGAGGCTACTGTGAGAAATTTGAAAATGTGGATTATTGAGCAACTGAGAGTAAGTGATATCAAGTATCGTAAAAGAGAGAAGTTTCTGGGTGTACTTTTTTTCACAACTCTCAATCGATCTCTTATTAATTATATCGAAAGCAAAAATCCTCTGAATTTTTGGTTGTTTCGAACTGTATCCATGTTGTCTTGCTTGAAACCTTGGATGTCAGAGATTTCACCGAGCAACCACTTTCACAAGCGTCAGTTTTTCACAAGCAGTGTATGAACAACATTATAGAAATTGTTCTCGAGGTTAGCCAATGTGTTAAAGCAAAGCACTAGTTTTCAAAGTGCTAACACCCATCAGGAACTGAGCTGGGTTCGGGACAAGATATGACCTGCCGTGTCCTCGGATGAACCTCAGGCGTTGAATGTATGCGTCTGAATATGCGCTCTCTGGGTGTTCTCAAGATCTTTCAGTTCCAGGACACACTGCTTGGTTAGTAAAACTTATGCAGGCTGTTGAAAATCGGCAAACAATTAAGCAACCCAACTAACCGCTCTGTAGTTTACTCAGTGCGTAAAACGCCAAATGCGTAAACGTAGCACGTTTAATATCCTTAGCAGTTAGAGTGGAAACTGCTCTGGCCCACAGGTCGGCTAAGTAAAATAAAATATTACTGAACTGTTTTCTATCATAATTACAAAAGACGGAATCTTGCGTGAAGATTTTTAAATTCAGGAAACTGGCGCTTGATTTCCTGATCCGTAGAAACACTTGCTAGAGGAGTATCAGTGGTATAAATTTTAGACGGGTCTCATGATTTCTTATAACTGAGAGGAATCCAGCCATGGGTAGTTTGTCTGGGACATCAAGGGTAACATGTGCATCCACGTTCACTTCTTGTGTGGATCAGATTGAAGGTGAGTAACACAGTTGTAGTTGACTCACCTGATCATTGGTTCACTGACATGAGTGAGGTGAATGAAAGCGATTAAGAGGAACATTGAAACGTTCGACCGACACAAATGTAGTTAAATATAGATAAAGCAACATGTGTTGCATGGGTTGTTTGATTGAACTCAAACCATAGTTTTCGTGAACAGCATAGTGTGGTCGAGATCACGAAGATTTGAACAAAGATCTAGGTAGAAAATAAACTCAAACTGTGTGCGAAAATTTAGGGGAAAAGTGACGAAGAACGTTGGGTGTTTAACAAACTACCTCGCACAGCATACGATTTGTCGTAAGTAAATCCGTCCTAATCAATACCCTACTTCTTTATGCTCAATGTGATGAAGGAAGGGTATTGATTACTTCTTCATTTGGTGGTATATACCAAGGTGAACAAAAAAGGTGCGTCTCATTAAAAAGTTTCACTGTACTTCTCTTATTAGGGATATGGGGACTTTAAAAAGGAATAGCAGAATCCGTGAGCTCTTTTAGGTCGGTTTGACGATTTTTAAGGTCAGCAAGATATAGGGGGAACAGTTTCTTACGTGATTATTGGCATATGAATCAAGACAATGAAGAAGATGACGGAATATACCTTTTCCCTACCGACCGTATCTAGTGGAGTCACTAATTTCCTCTTGTTAGCTGTTTTTTCAAAATTATTCTACAGTTGTTTCTCCCATTTGTTCTGAAGGACTGTCAGGCAGTATATTTAACGCGTTGTTAGCCACAGGTTTCACTTTGATTAATTGTTATTCTGAATTTTATAATTGTGACACCTTTCACTAAGTGACCAATAATGCAGTTCTTTATCATTGTGTAAACATTGAATCTTTTTGTCTGCGTATGAATATAACGTAATAAGCTTCACTTCACTGGCGCACAGACTTCCGATTTGACAGGATTCTTGAAGTATATTACACAAACCGGATAGAAAAAGATGCATTCGCATTTGTTCCCCCATTACTTACTGTAGACGCAGTGACTATCCCATGCAGTTCGATTAAGTTGCGCGACTGTATCTGACACATGAAGATCACAGTCCAGATGTGAAAGTCCGGATCTTTTCGGTGACGTTGCAACTAAGCACCTTTTACATTAGTGCTGGTATTTTCTTCAGTGTCATGGGTTGAAACATACATAATGGGAGCTGTTACATACGCTGCGCCACGCATCACTAAGCTTTCTATATAATGCAAACTCCTGTATCACAAAATACGTGCACGTAGCAATCACTTTTCATTGTCTCGGGAAACTCTTCTAGAAGCGAC
The DNA here is from genome assembly GCA_008508345.1 of Paragonimus westermani. Classification (NCBI taxonomy): domain Eukaryota; kingdom Metazoa; phylum Platyhelminthes; class Trematoda; order Plagiorchiida; family Troglotrematidae; genus Paragonimus; species Paragonimus westermani. The sequence continues at coordinate 163,400 of QNGE01000143.1, forward strand.
GTTGACGACAGTGTAGATTTTTATAATCCTGTTTTCTTGTTGGCAAAGCATTTTAATTTTTGTCCACCGATTACTTTCTCCATATTTCTTGAAACGCCTCCCACCAAAACTAACAGATTTTCAGTGTATTTGGTCGATGTCAATTATGAGCAGACATCCGAATAAAATTGAAATAATTTTTGATCACGTAGCTGCTTTTTTCCATCATATTTATTTGTTTATTCCTAGCAATGGTTCATTCTTGAGCAGCATCAAACTGTCATGCTCACTTTTTCTCGCTTGTATAGAACCACAGCGAAAGAGCTCTGTTCCGTAATTTTGATTGCAACTATGCTTTCGTTAGTTCACTGGTGATGCGCTGTTTGTTATTCTCATTGATTCTGTTCGTTCCTTCTCCCAGTAGGACACACCGGCCTAAAGCTTTTGTTGAGTATCTTCAACCTAAAATTGCGATGAAGGCTTCTTTTATATCACAATCTATAAACTACGTAGGTGTCACAGTCAAAAACTCTGACGTAGTTTGGTTATATTAATATTGAATTAGTTAAGGTGGTAAAAATTCTGGTACTTCACGTCTAACTTTGTTCGCACTGTTTATTATAATTCTACGGTTCATTTTTTTGTGTGCACAACACAACCACCTAATTTTATACGATTTTTGACCAGGTGGCTGAACCTATTTATCAACTCATGAAGTAATTGTATCCCGACAGTGACGCTTTCGTTTTATGCATGTTGAATTTGTGTTATTCAAGCATTATAAAGCTTGTATATTTTTGCTGACAATAGATTTGCGGGATGCTAATAATCTTTTCAAACTTATCAGTTGAAATGTATTGACACATTTTGCGTGAGATCTAGATTCATATGTTTGTATATGCCTTTAGCCGTGTCGGCTATTATCCTCTCATTAACCATTAACGAATTTTATATTTACTTTTCACCTTCCTGAATAGTATTCAACAGTAGAATGAGTACAGTATACTTATGAATATTTTGTGGTTCGAGGATGTAAAGTACAGAAGTGAAGAAGGCTGCCTCACACGGTCTTCTAAAGTGTGCATGTCCAGCAGGGATCCTCAGGCGGATCATGGTGCGGGCTCCGACCATATATCTGAGTATTAGATAAAAGTCTTCTGGTTGGCGATGGTCGCGTACTACGGGATATTGTAATATTATCATTCATGGGTGATGAAATTCCCTTACTTAGGCTGCTGGTTTTTGCTAATGATCCACAAAAACGCATGCATTTATCTCGACCTTCTTAGGTTGGGACAGATTCCACATGCAGTGATTTAGTAGGTAGGTCTTGGGACTATCAGCCTGACATTTACTGGCTTCGATTTCGAGTCCAGCACCCAGAATTCTCATGAGATCCAGCTAGGTCGAAAGAAACTAACGATAGTCACAAGGACAAACTACCTGTGTTCAAGCAAGTTTACAAATCAAAGTCTGACGTTAACTGTTAATTCTTTTGCAGTCGGTTCCGTGGAGAAAGTCTCTGTGAAAAGCTTACAATTCACCTGTATAAATAAAGATAAACGGCTACACTTAGTTCACGAAGACTTTTCCCTACTTTGTGAAACAGACGACTCAGTAAAAGATATGATAAAAATAATGAAACTCTTATTGCCGCAATTCCGCATCTTAGTAGCTAATAGGTGAGAGAAAAACACACTGGACCCGTGGCTTGTGTTCTCGAAGCATGCAATAAAATGTCTGGATTTAAAACCGCAAGCAAAGTTTTAACAGTATTTCTATACTGAAACAAATGCCCAAATGAATTTTTTCCAATCGCGGAAAAATATGTTAGATAACTGATCCAAAACCTCACAACGTGTTACAGGTGAAATTTCCAACAGTTTCCTGAAAGGAGGCTTCCGAAAAGTATTACAAGATAATCTATATTTCAAGTCGAAAATCTCTCACACTTGATCACAGCGGTCCCATTCAGATAGACTTTCCAGCCAGCCTATTCAGAAAAGAATCACCAGATTCGGGTTTACCTCTTGTTAGAGCTCCTCAGTAGTGCATATTCTTGACACGGCCGCGATCTGAACTCAGACCACGTTTTTCATGAGGCAACCATGTTGACCACTGCGCCATTGACCTCACATTAGGCATGACGGAACTGTCAAATCTGAACGCTAAACCAATCTCGCTTGTGATCAATGTTCGGGTTGCCCGATCGTCTTGAGAGGAGACGCAGTAACTATCGTGTTAAATCCAATCCATAACCGGGCAACTGGGACTTCCAAAAATCCACTAGATGATACTTTGGGTTACTGATGAGTGATCGGGGATTTGGTTGATTTCAAATTGGATATCAGCCACATTTGTTCGCAACCTCTGCATTCAGCCAGTATCTTTTGAAAAAAATACTGGACTGGAGTTTCGGTTTCATTAAGGTTCGTCATCAGTGTATATCCTTGCCATGATAAGGTCTAATGAGAGCGAAACTCGAGTCCGGTGCTTATTTTGGAGAGACTGTTCGGATTTAAAGGCTGCGACCAAATATGAGTGACGTTCACCTTGAAACTAACCAAATCCTCGATTACTCATGAATAGGTGATATAAGTCCACTCGAGTTGCATTATTTTAAAACGTTACTCATGGAAGAATGTCAGTTTTCACTCATGGATTAAGTGTAGTGTACTGTGTGCCACGTTTAGCTGCCAAAGCACGGAATTAGAACCAATTTTTACAGAATGAGAATGTATATTTATTGTTAATTTTATGTAAAGTTTAACAAAATTTTGTGTAGAAGAAAGCAATTGAAATGTTAAAAATTGACAACTTTTGTCAGTAGGTTGGAGACAAAAGCATCTAAGTATGTGTTGGCAAAAATGCACATACATGCGTACATCTCAGTGCAAATTGCTATCAGCATTGCTATCAAGATATGAATACCTTTCATCACTGACCAGTGAAAATACTTGAAGATACATTCATCATTACGTACCATGTTTTCCTGTCAGATTCTTACTAGCGTTTGCTGAGTGGTAAAAACTAATAAACTTTCACCTGATCAAGTTTGAAAAATATTAACGGAAAACTACACAGACCTCTTCATTTGGGACAAGACGACTTTCAATGTCATTTTGTAATGAAATGTCTGTAACTGCGACAAAAATGGTGAGCAAAACACTTCTTGCCATTTGTCGGTGTTTTTTACGAGAGAGATGAACCCCATTTTCGATGTAGTGATTAAACCTAATGAGCAGAATATATCCCACTGACTGGAAAATGTTTACCTTCCCGGTTTTTTACACCCTCTAACATCGCACTCAGTTATTCTGTTTTGGTGTATCTATGTTGTAGCTGCTTAAAAATTATGGTAATTTTACTGTTCCGCAAATCTACTGTGTCACAACAAACTCCTTACTGTGTATTCATACCAGTGACACATATCTTAAACACTGTTTCGTTCAATGTTTATCCAAATTTCGAATTACTGTAAACAAACTTTGCCCGTCTATTGAAGATTATAAATGTGGAACTCTTCCGGCTATTTCTACCTGAAAACAACAAAATAAACTTTCCAGTTCGAGTGGAAGTGTAGGGACTTTATAATTTTTTTCTTCCGTGGTGTTTGTTCGAGGTACGGTGAAGAAAATGACCTTGAAAGCTCAGTGAATATAAGTTGAATGGAATATGAAGACCCCAGACACCGTTTTTTCACTGAAGATGTCGCGAGGGACGGGAAAGACAAACTAAATAACTGAGTATAAAACACCAACGACCTAATCTACGTTGATAGTTCGTTTGCGTGGGGTGCACAGAGATCGAATGATGAATGTTACTTCCTAGCAGGAAAAAACGTTCAATGTCATCACATAAGATTCATTCAATCCAACTGTAAAACTTCATTTCATTCGTGCTGGGTATGGCCCACCTTCCGTCATCTATATGCTAAACACTGTTACTACGTCCAGATGTTGTCAAAACTAGATGGTCATACGCACGCAATAAATCTAACTGTGGGTACGCCTTAACTTCATAACCGTTTCCTGAAGCCATTCGTATTCAGACAAACAGTTTTGTACACAAACCTACCTATTTTAAACCAGTCGCTTATAGAAAATACAACATCATTGCAAAACGAGTGCATTTTTGAAGTACATCCTGAAGGAATAAAATAGCCAGTTTGTTATCGATAAACGAATAAATGACAAATGGTCAGAGATTCAGTTAGTATAACATGAACGTCGTTCATATTAGTTGTGTTTGATACACTTAGGTTTATCTTTCACTCTGAATCTTCAAAACAAGTATTAAATCTCAGTATCTTTCCCACTGAAGTTTGGAAAAACTCAACGAACTCCATGAATTCATCCAGACTAGTTATGAGGCAATCTAAGGAACTTAACAAAACTACTCATGTGCCATCTTTTGAGATGACCGAATGATCTGATCAAAACCTGTTAGCCTAGGTGAGTGGCGCATCTATCCTACAAGACATTTCTGAAAAACGACTGCAATCAACTTTGCGGTAAGGAGATACATACTGATGTACTCTGGCGAGGGCAAAGTTCCAGTCAAGTGTTTCTCACTGAGGAGTTTCTCAAAACTCTGTTTAACTGTATCACTTCTGGCCAGTCATGAATTATGTTATTCTTTGGAAATATGTGTTGTGTGATTTCAACAATCTAGCCCTATTGAAATGGACCGATACATCGTTCTACGTTTGCGATTCTCAGCAGAATGAGACAGGGCTGATAAAGCACAATATGTGCCTGATAAACATTACTGTGTTGACACAAATATAAACGACAGATAATTCGTGTGTTATCTCGGATAAGCAGAACGAAATGACATAAAAGACAAACGACCAAGGTCTACGGTATTTGTTAGTTCACGGTGCAGGTGTGTTTACAAACTCCTATTTCTCAACATACACCAGTGCGTTAAGTTTTCGGATAGCAAGAGCACAAACGAGGCCAAATATTTGGCTGCGCAACAGATACTTCGAAACAACTGGTCTTCGTACGTTAACTTGAACTTAGTTAACTCTAGCACAACCTATTTTTCACGAGGCTCTGGAATCAGATCTGATTTTGACAAGAAGAGAAAAATCTCTACTGTAATACTTACAGGACAATGCTGAATTATTATTCTATTTGAGCACGGCCCAGTAGTAGCCTTTTAAAGACTGTCTGTGCGCAAAGAACCGTACACCGAGCCGTTTAGACCTCTGAATAAGTATGTTGAGGGTGCCTGTTTTTCTCTATCGCGTTAGCTCGTCACTAACGGTGATTTTAGTGAAGCTGCCTTGTGAAGGTCTCCAAAATGCACTACTCGGCACGCTTGCAAACTATGCCGGCAAATTGACAGTTGGCTATAGTGACAAAGCCAACAGGCTGCGATTCATAATAACTGTATTCGTGGCGAAAGATTTATCATGACATTTTTTTCAACTGTAATGCCGGATTAGTAAATAACTTAAGTTAGACATCAACGCAAATTAACAACCTTTCATTAGCAACTTATATGACGAAATCAAACACTGTGAAACTCCCAGAAGGTTCCACCGTGCAATTGAAAAATATACGGGGACAATGTTTACGGCTCTCGGTTGCTTCATCAAGCAGGTCCTCACGTACACACTTTTGACAAAAACTATGCTTGAACATTTCATTTTCCAACTGTTATTTATGTGAATGTTCACAGAGTTGACAGAGAATTATTTAATACTCCCTGGTGTATTTTTTCTTATGCAAGGTCAGTAGACCACAAATCAGCTTACGTTCGTACATCGGAATAATGAGGTCACTCGTAGCCCAATCTCAGCTTCCACGATGTGTACCAAACAAATGTTTGTCGACAACGTAAACACAGATGTGGGCACTTAATTGTCAATCAACAACGAATTCGTTTTCAAGGATTCTGTAAATCTTTCACAATTTTTCAACACAATGATTCACCACGAGATCCGATGTTTGTTGAAAACAACAGTGTAACTATGGATAATTATGACTTTTTAAGTTGACACTGTCCAACTGAATTACATCAGACGCACTGATACAAAGATTTAGCCGATCCAAATCTGGAGCATACAATTCTAAATCTAAAACTATTTATACGAGGCACTAAATTTGTTGTTTCAGGCTTACTGTTTAGAACTGTGATGATGGTTTTTGTGTTATCTATTTTTAGGGCTTTTATTGTTGCGGGAAAATTAGAAGATCGAGATACCAAATTTGTTGTCAAATAAGTAAGCTTACTTTATTGAAAAGTTGCATCTTAAAAATGCGAGAACTTGAGAGAAAGCTGATTTAAGCCATTCTAATTAGATGTATACGCTTAGATAGGGTTTATAAAAATTATGCTTATACATCCGAAAAAAATCTCGCATTTGGTAATACTAACGGGTACATGATGATCTGGCTTTGAGTTTGCCCAACATCTCCAAAGTCCACGGCTTGTGGTCACAGTTTGCTATCTCTTATTCTGACATCAACCATTTAACTCAACACGTATTTGATGTCGCCTCAGCAGAATCATTCAGGGGTAAGCGATTTTACCTGAAGTAACTTATGCAGACAAAGATAGGTTAAGGACTTTTTAGTTAATATCATTGGCGTGGATTTTGATCGAACAATGAATGCTATAAGAAGGGGGTAATGTGGTAATTATGATTTCATTTGGACAAGTGTATGCCTGAAGTCCAGATGTCGGTTGGCGACTCTTGCATAAGCAAACTGCAGACGCGCTAAAGGCTGAGGTGTCTTCAACATATCAAAATATCTTAATTTAAATTGGGGCTAAATATTTCGCATGCCGTCTGCAACCCTAAACACTGAGCTGTGGGATTTCTCCCTAAAGACGTCATTCATCAACTACTTGCGGTTAACAGAAAAATACCAACCACTAGGCACATAAAGAGTCGGCTTTACAAAATTGCATAACTACCAGAATACTCATTTATGAATACTGCATGCCAGTTCCATTATTCTAAGAAAATTACGTCCGGATTAAGACTCAGCAAGAGATGTATTCTCAAATACAAATCAACCAGACAAGTCAATTAATCTCAATCTGTGGTTGTATTCCATTGGTTATGGTGAACACACCGACCACATTCTAAGGTTGAGTCTTGGAGGCACTATCCTAATCTCGTTTGTATTTGAATTGCAGTCAAGATGACTGTCACTAGTATTGAAAAACTTCCCCTAAACGAACAATTTTTTCCGCTTTCCCTTCTAAATTCGAAATTGTGACTGATACATAAAAATTTGAGCATGGACGGACGTTGACGGATTAGTTGGTGGCAATAGATGCTAGGTGTGTAGGTCCGGGTCGATTATGTTCAGATTTATCTGTCTAATATGTGTGAAGTATCGTGATTTGCATGTTTAATGAAAGTTTACTGTCGTACTGGGCGGAGCTTTTCAGAGACATGTCATACCTGTTCTAAATGTCAAACAAAGGCGCTTTCTCATATCTTCATAATTTTTGGAACTGTCCATAGGAACCCTTTTTGTTACCTATATAATAACTGTACCGCTTTCTAAATTCGGAAGCCTCCTGTAGGTTGTAGGAGTCTCAGGGGACCTCGGGCAAATTGCTTCAACCTGATGTCATCCTTCAACCTGAAATATTTCTCAAATTTCCGGACGTTTAGGTACATTAGAGTGAATGGTACTTCTTTGTTTTTCGTTATTAAATCTATTGATTCGTTGATCGCTAACTATTTTGAAGTCCGAACTGGAACTTTCACAATTCCACCTAACTCACGACATCATATAGAATCCATCGAGTGATTCAACAGATTTAATGCTTAAGCAGGGTTTTGCATTTAGATCACATTGGAATCCAGCAATACCACGAAAGAGCACTGAAAGTGCACAATGCTAAGTAGTTAATCAGATTTAATTAGTTATAAGAGACCCGATTTCGAGAAAACTTAGGCTACAGCTGGATTCGTATTAACAGCAGAAACAGCTTTTCCAGGTAAGGCGAGTACCCTAACAGCTGACTTACGGAACCACACCGGAAGCTCAGAACCTTGATATTTGGAACTAGTTACCTATCCAGCATACTGTTGGTTGGGTACAGATTTATGCTAGACCTTTGACTGTTTCTGAAAAGAAGTGACTGAAAGTGCAGGATATGTAGCTTAGTTTGTCTCTTGAAACCATTGCTCCTACATTATGTCAATATATGTGTAAGTTGAAGCAAGCAAGCTTTCCTTGTTTTGTGATTAACTTTTCGTCTGTGAATCCTTGCCGTTCAAAGTGCGCACTAGTACTTTCTAATGACAACACAGTTGTACCTAGTGTCATCTTACCAATGACTTTCCGAATGACCAAAATACTTCATCCGGTTCCTGACTTTCTCAAAAATTGTGACGTTCCGACGGTTGCCAGTGAGTAAAGTTGAGAACCAACACTGTTTTCGCTGGTCCAGTGCATTGGGCTGGTGATTTTATCACAATTTCAACTGTTTAGTGAAGTATTTTGAACCAGTCACCCGAATTTTTGATCTTGGGATTTGCTGCAAAAAACCTACCCGGCTGTAGACTGATGTTGTTGTACTTCAGTACTAAATTTGTCCGGCATGCGTTTGTGTGAAACAAGATACAGCAAAACGGTTTGCTACGACAATCCTATACACTCCAAGAATCTAACATAAATCCGTTCCACTCTCCCGGAGTTAGTTGTTTTCCAAACGGGCCTGTCTATGGTGTACAAGAATAGGAATCTATTTTATGTTTTACAGACAGGTTTTTTGTGGTACATCGCCGACTGTCCCATATTTGTGTGAGCTAACCTGAATAGTTAGTCACCACATTAACAGAGAATTAGACGTCACCCATGTGTCCTCAAACACATGGTGAAAAATGCACAATCAGCTCTAACAAGATCATAAGGTTTTCTTGCGGCCAAACGGTTTTTCGTCACTGAGACATGCAGGCATATCTCGCATGAATTAACCGTACATCGAGTAGTTACCACACTGTTCGAAGCTGTGATAATTGAGAAGCATGTACAAGCTAGGATCTACTCACGATCTACATTGATCCACTACTCAAAGGATGCTGATCACTAGTCTTTATATCAACTAAATTCTATAGTTGAAAATAAGGTACCGTTAATTACGCTTTACACACACTGTGATGAACAGAAATTTCCAATCGTCTGCACAGACGCATCTGAGCCAATGAGAAGTCTCAAAATGATTTTACAGATTGGGATAGGCTGTTAAATCTTGCTTGAGAGGTTTAGCTTGAATATGAATTATGACGACGACCTAAGCAGAACCGAATTTGAGCATTTTCTGTTTTCGTCTGAATTAAATAAGTTATTCAGAAATGAGAACTTTCGAGGAAAAGCACTACGAAAGAAACACCAGAGAAGATGTGTAAATGTCTAGGTCTGAGTAAAACAATTTTGTCCAGACCAAAATATTTATACTTCATTCTGTCTTTGTGACACCGAATTAGATTTGTTCACTTAGAGACTGTCTGAGCTAGTGTGCTTACGAGCTTCAAAATGTCAGTTTGTCCAACCTTGTGTCTTATTGCTGAGGTGACAGAATGGTTGTGTGGTGAAAGTTGTGCGTATCTCATCAATTTACGTATGTCTTACGTGCAGAAATTTTTTTGCCCTGTTCTCCTTGTTTTTGTGATCGATGCTGATAACCCGAAATTGCTGTTCATGCTCTCAGTAGTATGACCCTCGTCAAATGGATGTTTGGCTTATTTCTATAGAACATTCACTGAGCTGTTTAACTTTGCCACAACCTTACCATTTTCGCTCACGGTGTTCTTGTTCTTATCAAAGTCTGAATCATTTTTCATTTTGTTTCATTTCACACGTGTGTGCAAAGTTTGTAAAGCGTTTCTTTCTTCACTACTGGTACATTCTTCTTTTCGTTCCAGAACTGACATGCACTATCTCTCCTCATATCTACCATACTTTGGTTGAACATTAATAATGTGAAAAATTTCAATCGGACTGATTGTGATGGAATGGCATTTACACTACTTTTAAAAGAAGGGTTGAGCCACACTAGAGGACATTTGACAGAGGGTCATCATTGGTTTGGATGTGCATTTCGGCCAAACGTGGAGCGAAATGGGAGTTAGGACATGTGATGGGTGTGTTAATTGCTGTGAAAACACTTGAAACAGATTTTTAACCTTGGTAAAATTGTTTTCGTTTATTCGGCTTGACATACTTACCAGAGGTGATGAAATTCAGGACTTGCCACAACATAGAAAAGAGGTTTCGTTTACTTCAGCTGATGTATGCTTCAGACTGTCTGCCTTGTAGTGTTTGCTAGAGGTTGAAAAAGACTTCTGATGGTTGGGAACAGTGGTGGTGTTGTTCGTAGCTCGGGTTGATGGTTTTGGTACTGATATGTTCGCCGAGCTTGGCATTTGGGTTGCAAACGTTTCATCACCGAGCGAGGTGACATCATTAGTGCGTAAGTGTTTCAGCGTATAGTTTTGAACAAGACTTACTGGACTCTACTCACTCTACAAGTGCTTAGTAATTCACAGGCTAGTGACGGGCTCAGTGACTAGATTTCTGCGAACAACAAAAATATTTCAGACTTTTACGGAAAATGTTCAACCGTTGAACTGCGATCTCGAACCGGATGTAACAGTCTTCGCTAACTTCTTCCGGCCAATCACATCCCAACGTGTTCTCAGAATTCCCTATGTTCCACGGTGAGAAGTTTGTTAACAAATAATTGTAATGTAAGTATTTTACTTGGTTAGCTTCAAAAAATGAGCAGCCATTGGTTTATTCTAACAAGTTTTGTAATGTATGGTATAGACTTGTCACTTCGGAATGTACATGTGCAAAGTGGAACATTTAGATTATTTTTCACCCCACTTAAGTAATACCGGTATCACAAGCAGATATGTCTCTTATGCGTGATCCGTAAAAAGCGTTTACGCTTTGTCCGGAAACTGTTGTGAATCGAGCTCGCATCATAACGAAACCAGTTGGATGATAAGCGGTCGTACTGAAGCACACACACAAACATATTATGAGTATCAGTTTCTTGGTCAGTACTACTCTGTCTCAAGTGGAGAAAGATCGTTAACTTATTGGCCCTCACAAACTACTGTTAAAGGTTGACAGAAAAGAATCTGATAAAATAGAATGCCAATTATACAGACAGAGCTGAACTTTGTCTGTTAGCTTGATAACTTGAATACAAAATTCTAGCAAAGGGTCGAATGACCACCGGTATGCTCCAGATACAATATACGGTTGTAAGCGTTCTTTCCATCCCAAAACGTTTGACAGCATTGCCTGAGTGTGTATTATTGAAGATCGGCCACTTGAAATAGCTATTCAGTCAAATCTTGGTTCGGCGTAACAAACCGAAATATGTACTTACGTATATAGTTTTGTAATATTCGAACCAGAATGCGAAGCACACAGCAATAAAAATTTTAATTCACCTTTCAACGTTGACCCTGTGAATGTTTCAAACGTAATATTTTCAGTTGTTCTCACATAAAAAATCTATGATTCTTCGAAATGTGTGCTTGAAATTTTGCGTTTATTGTTGAAGTACATATATACAAACAGTGCTTATGATATCTTGAATCTAGAAGTGCTTCAGCATGATATAAAAGTTTGTTTATGAATTTGTCAGTTGAAAGGCTACTGTTCGAGCATAAGTTGGAGTGTTTGAAACGTTGATCGGTAACTGCTGGACCATTTCAAATCTCTTGTATTCCAACAGTTTCTTGTTTTTGCGTTGCCTGCCTTGTTTAGTTCAATGCGTTAACTTAGAAAGATTTTTGTAGCTCAATGTGTCAACTCTGATTTTGCCTCCTCGGTAAAATTGAATTTAATTTCTTCATTTGTTATTCACTCCGATCACTTCAGAAGCTTGTGCCAGAAATTAACCATTCTGTTCATTGTCACTTAGATATTGTTGTGTGCACAAACATCTATGTAGATTTCTAAGAGAAAGGTTTAAATCACGTTACTGACAGGAAACTGCACGTGATACGCCTAATTCCAAGTTGTGACATCCTAAACATTAGGGACAAGGAAGAGGTGTTTGAAAAACAAAGTTCCTAGTCAATAGTCTAAAAGATATTTCTGGAATTTGCTGCGCAGTTAGGTGTATCATTATATGGGTGACAGATGAGACATGACGATAAGAAAAACAAAAATTCCTATTGGACGATCGTTCCATTTTGAAATGTGAACACAAACCTAACAGGTGTGTAGGTGTACCATATTCTGCTTGGGTTGTTAGCTTTTTACATTTGTAGGGGTGGAATTAGCTTAGAACATATTACCCGTTATTTAAGGCCCACCAGTGTTCAAATATTGGCTACGTCTATTACGATATTAATTGCCTGCATGTCTCGCGTGCGGGTTAGTTAGTATCTATTTCAGGCAGTAAGGGAAACACCATTTTTATCTGTAATAAATTAACTTTTCGGACAGCATTGATTAGATATTGGTCGATGTTCACTAGAAAGCCAAGTTTTTTCGGTTTAGTGGAATCATATAGGCAGCAACTAACTGTTGGTATTCACTTGGACACTTGATACACATGAAAACGTGTGCGAAGAAATGCTGCTAAAATGCACTTTATTGTTCTGTGAACGTGGTTAAATCATTTACGTTATGCTACCTTGATTGCACAGTTCGAAACAGTTACCTTCCGATATAGTTTCTTAGTAATAACGCTTGCCAACAATGTTGAGTAAGTATTGCACTGGAGAGGTTGGGGTAAACAGCTTGCTCCATATATGTGATTCAAACTACCACCAGAGGCCAGTTTTCCATCGTCATACTCACCAACACTTAGCGTAGTCGGACACTAAACCACATTCGTACGCTCTGTTAAATGTACTAAACATACCCCTTCCGGATGTAGAAGAAACCGTGTAACGCAGAAAGTCGCGATAAGAATGGGCAGGTGGTGTAACACTACTTAATATCCTATTGCAGTATGTAATGTACGTTACGGTAGCAACAATGTTTTCAGCAGTAATATCTCTCTTTGTGCACATCCTAAAGCCACACTAAAAGCTGTCCTGACTCCTTCTGTGAGCAAAGCTAGTCATTATATCCTACATATATTTCAACATCTGGTCGAAACTTTGAGTACCCAATTGTGACCCGATGAATTGGCTATTATTTGAAATGTTAATACTTCTATTTTCAAGGGAATTCCCGCCAGCATCTCTCCGTCAGCTGCAAACCTAGCTTCAAGTGTTCTATCACGCAATGCGTTGGCCTACCATTTCCAATGCAGGTTGTCTGTAACACAGCCGACTGAAGTTAAAACGAGTAACACAATAGGATAATTCACCATCCAGGTGAACATTTCGCTCTCGATGCCCACACACTATGCTGCTTCATCGTCCAACATGTCCGTCACTTTCGAAGGGCTCAAACTGACAAACTGAAACGTTCCGTAGTAGATCCAGACTACTTATATACTATTGATCCACACACCCTTGTCTAAGTTGCTGATCGTTTGACGTTTGTAATGAAAACGTCCCAGTGGTGTTGAAAGGATTCCATGTTGAATGGCTTGATGATGAACAATTTTCTGCCACACTTTGCTGTGCAACCAAAGCTAGCTGGTATATAGATATTCACGGGCTCATTCGTGGTCGTATAATTGCTGAGATTGCCCATTAAGTTATCTGGCTGTACATTGATTGTGCTGTTCCTCACCTTCAACCGCTTAAAATTTGTTTGCATAGTGATCAGTGTGTCTTCTCAAGAGGCAGCTGAACGGACTCTTATCAGCTTACTTAATGTCAGGATGTAAAGATTTAGCCAACTGTGTTCGAGGCGGTACGCAAGAATGATAAAATATAACCAGCCAACGGAAGACTGTTCCCCAGCATTTGTCTAGAAGTGAACTAGATGAGGAGTTCATCTGCATACAAATAACTTATTGGTGCTAATCAGTTTCTTAGAGAATGAGCTCCCCTATTCCCTCTCGGTAGTGCCAGAGTTCAGGTATAAAATAATTAGCACGTTACGGTATGTTGTGAACCAGCTCTTGTGCTTCTGAGCGTTTCCCTGAATGAGAGACTGACCTGATTAGCTTGGTGTACACAGCGTGGACGTTACGTTCTTGTCAATATGTACTTAGTTAGGCGTTCAGGTTTTCAAAGTTTGACTAGTGTGTGCCATCATATGCTCTTGCAGGATGACCTTTGAACTTGAGGGCTGATTTTTTTACGTGTTGCTGTTAGCTTCTTTATTCAAAATTCTTTGCTAATTTTCCACTGTTGTTTGTCCCACTGCCGTTCCATGGGTTTTGTTCATTTTGTTCTACTGAGTTATGTTTTGGTAGTCGGTCTCCATCTAATTCGCATGCTTTGGCTCTTGAGCTTGTACTTATACAAAAGTTTTGGAAAAGTTCTAAAATTTGTCACTGCAGCCAAATAAGAAATTTGGGGGTAACGGAACCTTGTTACGTGAGTGAAGTTAGTTAAAACTCCTTAGCTGAATGTTTATCCCGGCGAATTTTTATGGATACAGGACAATAAAACGTGTTGCGTCACAAAATGGTTGGGTTACGTTCATGCACGTTCAAGAATACTTGTCCATCAGTTTGACTACTATGTCTTTCTGTCGCCTTAAAATTGCTTGCATACAGTAGGTGCTCCGGGTAGTTTTAAGACGTTCTTACGTCAGATTTTGTTCACCTACAGTTAATTTGTCTTCTACTGTGACATTGTTTTGTTACATTTGTTTTCAACGTGTTTAATCCGTGGTTCGTCAAAACTCTGAATCCTCAGATGAAAAAAAAGCAGTTAATCGGCCCTTAGGTTTCAACGTCATTCTGCTGCATCAGATAGTAGTGTTCGCTAGGATTTTGGCACCCAAAATTTTCAAGTAAAGTACTGAGCTAACCAAGCACTGAGTTTGTACGAGGTAATTGAATCTCAGCCACTCCGTAACGTGCAACTTGTTTGGCGATTCTCACGAAAGTCAGTATTATGTTCACACGTATGCGTAGCAGCCATCTTTACTAGTCAGCCTGTTGCTGACGGTTTGAATAGAACTCTGTCGCATTTCTGCTATTTACTTCAAGCTGTGTATGTCATTGATTATATGCAACATTCTACTCGGAAGTTTGACTGTGTGGTACTGTTCCCGTTTTCTCAACATTGCTACGGGAAAAATGCTTTCCCGGGAAATCACGTGATGCTTCCAGCTGTCAATTGATATGATCCTGTTAAGATTTCGTGTTTGTCCGTTCTGATCTGTCACTCGTTCTCACCGTTACTCTCAGTTCACGTTAGATTTCGATAACCTCCTTCTATGAATTATTCTGGAAACAAGTCTTACTGTCTTCCCATCCAGTCTTGATTCAATGCCATTGGTATCGCGTGCAGGCTGGATAAATGATATACTTAGATAATAACGTTAGGTTGTTTGCTCTATACCTAAATCGCAACCATGGGTAACACCTGAATATACGAAACAACCAATCCAAGCTACAACATTCAGAAGTAGTCCTACCAGCCACATTCAGTGTGATGATTTAATAAACATGCTGGTAGCCGGATATAAACAATCCTGATTACAGAGATTGCAACAGTCGTCATGTTGCAACATTCGGCGCCTTAGAAGATAAAAGGAATTTTTTAAATAACATATTACAATATATTGCAATATAATATATTGCACAGATGAACACCTAGTATCTCCCGTCTGTATTGGTGCTTACACACCTGATTAAAACAAA
Source organism: Paragonimus westermani (assembly GCA_008508345.1). NCBI lineage: Eukaryota > Metazoa > Platyhelminthes > Trematoda > Plagiorchiida > Troglotrematidae > Paragonimus > Paragonimus westermani. The sequence continues at coordinate 179,108 of QNGE01000143.1, forward strand.
TGGTCTGAGCGATCTTGTCAAGATTTGATTCCGAATAATGTGATATGCAGTCTGTTTTGGTAGATTACTGGTCGGTAAATGGTGATTCGTTTAATTTCAAGTTAAACAACAATTTCATTAGATCGCGGCTTTTCCATTTAAATAGATCTTTCAGCCGGTCAGGTCCTCGAGCAGATTGACTCGAAAGTCTATTTGAATGCGAAGGCTGCCATCACATATGAGTGGTGGTCAGTTTGGTGTTTGTAAATTCGTTTATTTCTCCTCAAGAATGATTTAGTATAGAACGTGCGACGACATGACTAAAGGTAAATTTATCTGGGGCCGTAATGCACCGTTTGATCTCTGCAATAAAACATTAAAGGATACCAACAACAAAGTTTTGTTTACAAGGATGACAGAATACCACATTCGGCTTTGTAACAGTGAACAAACTCGTACCCCCAACAAGCAGTAGCCACCAAGTTGAAGGGACGGAGGTGAAAACAAAAATAACCATGTTGAAGTAAACGATCGAAAGGTGAAAGCTAACGGAAATAACGTCTACCAGAGTAGTCTCCAAGTCAGAAATTTCCACCTGGATTCTCAGCAAGGTTTCTCAAACAACATAGAATCTGTAATCAGAAACGTTCACACAAATTCGAATGACATTATTCTTAGACTTAAAAGTAGCTGAACAACCGTCACCCCAGAAGGGAGCATTTAATTTTTCAAGCACAGCTGTTTTTTCATTCAGTCGGTTGAAGAACTCGATGAAGGTTCTGTCACGCCTAATATCAAGGCAACATGACGATGGTTAAAACAATCGCATTGAAAGCACACAAACATTCCAATCTTGGTCTCGATTAGAATATGCTCTACTTAACTTTTCTTGATAATTACATATGAACCAATGCTCTGCAACCGATTTTGTCCCTCTTTTGATTAATCGAATGAAGATAGTCGGAGTGAGAGACCAAGCAAGCAGCCGTTCACAGAACGAGACAAAAGTCTTATTCTCCCGGCCGTCATCTATTTGATCATCGATTGTTAAAAGGGGATTTGAATGTAGTTAAGCTTTTTACTACACACAGAATCATTTTACCTTATGAGTCCAAACAAGAACGGAACAAGTCGGATTTAGGGTGAGCATAAAGGATCACTAAGAACTCAGTTTCCAGCTCTTGCATCCTTATCTAATGCAAACTGGCAATTTCAGAAGGATGCAGTCCATCTGCATGGACGGAGTGAAAACAAGTTATGAATCAATGTGCCCTACCTTCATATACTGATAGATGCGAAATTTTGCTCTAGTAGCTCTTACAAGGGACCGGCTGGAAAGTCCGTCAAATGCGAAAGCGTTAATCAAACGAGCATATCCGATTAAAATGAACCAGAAGAGATCGCTGATGTGATTGTGGTACTACTCTGTTGAAAACCAATTGAACCCTATTTCACGGAATCAAGTTCACTCTGCCGTGAGGTGAAACACTGAAATACTTTACGTACCTCTAAGACCCACCTGTGAACTTATTGCACGAGCGCAAACCATGTTCTGCTTTCATATCCTTCTGGGCTTGTGAACCTGGAAGGTATATTAGCCTATAACGTAGATTACCTGTTAGAAATGCTGAAAACTTCTTATACATTCATTCGGGCTTATATCCTCCGTTAGAAATAGAATTCCCCTAATCGGAACGTACGTAACGTTGTGGATTGGTACGTAGTGAACATGGGAAATAATACACGCGGGTGTGTAGTGTAGTATTTCTTGTTTATTGTAATACTCAGCAGACGTGACATTCCTGAAAAGAAGTGCCTTTATGTACACGTTTAGCGGGAAAAATTTAGTTGCACTCTTTTCCACTGTAGGAGCAAATAACGCAGGGTTGCGATACGCCAGATACGAAATGTTTGTCTGACTATTTATTTAACCCATTACACTCCACTGATTCACCCGGAAAATTTAGAAATTCTGAGAAGTTAACAGTTGAATTTATATGTTAAGAAGTATCGAAGAGGTAGGTAGATTAAATAGCTGCAGAGTAAATATCAGTAGTTCATATTACGAGTGTTATAAAAACAGATGTTTGCCTAACATTCTGATAGCCTCTAGCTGAAAGTCTGTCTGAAACCACTAAACTAGTTGTTAGCATCCCTAAGCGCTTGCTCAAAAGTCGTTTAATTTGCACTGAGTGTTTTCCAACGGATTAGAGACTGGTAAATCCGATTAGAAGAATCCGAGTCCACGTAGTCGGAGAATGTCAAACTTGCCCGTTTGCGTAGATGAGCATGATTGTGCACACAGGATGTAGACTGTTGTTTGTAGAAAGTGGGTTAGTTGTTAACTCTGCTGTGGTTTCACTCGAGCGGAAGATTTCGTATTTAATATTCAGTGTTGTTCCACTAACCGAAATCAGAGACTCCGGTTTTGTTCCTACTATCCTACTGATAATCTTTTGAAATTTAGCGTTTTAATTTCACACCACCCATTAAATAGACTTTCTTACGCTAAACTTATGAGCAGAGAGAACTATTTTTCCAGCGTCATCCTCGCTCTGTTAGCGTTCTGTCCCTGTTCTCAATATCCTCCTCATTTTCTTCTTCCAGTTGGGTTCATACGCTCAACGTGGATTAACGGCGATGTCATTGCATACTGCTAGTTTGTTCCAGTTTTAGGCTCAGCCAATTAGATGCAACTACAGGAAAACTGCTCGCTCCTTCAAGGCACATCTGTCCCGAAAAGCTTTTACCCCTAGTGTTATGACTGTGAAAGTCGTTTGGCATGATAATCTGGTTATTGCACGTAATCCATTGCGGAATTTGGGAAAGCATAGGGCAACGAACGCGAACTCTGTTTTACTTGGCTGTCCTCTGTCTGCATCCGTTGGCAGTAGTTCATCGTCAGTCTCTCTGGTGACACATCACGCACAGTGTATATAAACTTTTACAATAGTCTATTGCGGTACTTCGGCTTCCTGGTGTTAAAAAGTGTTCTTTAGTTTCCGGGTGCACGACTTGTGTTATGCTACTCACAAACGAACGCGCGTGTTGTACAACACCTAGAATTTCGTGATCACAGTTAAAAGTAACTCATTGCGGCGGTAATGTTTCAGCGAATGAGTTTTCGATATTATCGGCGTTTTATTCATGTTTTTTTCCACGTCCACCCTTGTTCAGTAAGCACAGAGCTTCGGAAACATGTTTAGATTGTTATTACGAGGCGCACTTTCGTTAGTTTTGTCAACAAATTTTCCAATTCTGTAAGCTTCACTCGGCTACAACGTTGTACTCTTTCCTAATGTGAGCCGGAAGTTGTTGTCCACTTAACAGATAGATTCCCGTATTCTCATTGGTAGACACTTCTAAATTATTATACTCCACAGTTACAATTCATTAAACTGGAACTGTGAATAAATATGCAGCGGTTTTGAACTTGTTGAAGTGCGCCTGTGATCCACCGTATGTTCACCTATTTTGGTGGTTTCTTTCAAATAGCATTGTGTAAAAATTACAGATACAGACCTCACTGAACTCTTCTGACAGGAAAATATGCACTAGTCACGATGATCTTTAAGGGGCTCGGAGGCAGCGTTAATAAGAAGTCGAACAACCACTGAACGGGAAATGCCCTTGCACCTGATATACGATATGCTCAACATTACTTCCTTGTTTCTGACATGTTCCCTTTGCAGCTTCTGTTGTTTTGCGTGTGCTGGTCACAGCAACCAGCGTCCATCCGATGAAAACCTATAACATTAACCTGCGTGATGTCGTATAGGGACAACAAAGGAAGCCAAGTTTTTTTTATGGTCCATTTGATCTGTCGTAATCAAGACGCAGACACGAAGTGGACGTTCCTTTCAACCTACCATGGCTCTGTGGAACATCAAATATTACATTCTGTTATCAGTCGAGGGGTTGCCATTCAATCAATTTGCCTGGACTTACGGGTTCAAGAATATTCTTGTCCAAACGGTTTGGCTGTCTTAGTGATGTACACTCACCTACTTCAAAACGGTTAAAGTCTACTTTGTCAAACGTGGCGTAACTAAAAATGACGTTAATGAATTCATGTAAGACGAGTACGCATTTCTCATTTTTGCACTCATCCAAATCGGTGTCGACGTTTACTTTGTAATCTTTGGTGAGATTTTACGGGTTTGCAGTTCAAACACTAGAAGTTGTTTAAATGATATCCACTTTTTCACGTGCTCAACTCAACTTGTCAACCTCAGAAGGACGGTTTTTGTCAGGACTAATTGGCTGTAAAGAAATACATGTCAGACTGAATCATGTTTTCACACTGGGTGAGAAAATCGCTTTGTGTTGAAACTCAATTAGGAAATAATTAGTGAATTTTCTTCTTACACTCCTTCTGTCACTTGTCTGATCTTACAAAGAACTTCTGAAAGTCTGCAGACGGAATTTTCCGACACAAAAATTGGCTTCAAACTGTGCGAATTCAGTAAACACAACTTTTCCACTTGGGCATCCTACAATCCCCAAATATAATAGCATTGTGCTTATTGGATGGTCGTATTTGGCAAAATGAAGCTGGTTTCTCAAGCTCATGCTCTAGGGAACATTACCTCGATCTAACAAACACACACCACTTTTTCGCAAGATAGCTTCCAAGAAACATTCAAGCTTTCGGCCAAAAGATGTAAAAGTTGGGGAATATCTTTAGTTTCCCCTGAAAATACATTCCGCAGCGCAGATGAGAGCCGATGCATTAAGTTAAACAGAAGTGCACAGTAGCAGTGGGTTTAGGGACTAGACAGTGGACGATTAGTGATAGAAAACATTTCAGCGTAGGGACTTAGACGACTAATCAAAGTCACAAGATATGGAGCATTGAATTTTCAACGGTCAGTAGTGGATGTCGTTAACATTAAGTGTCTTATTCAGTAGGATGTGGTGTTTGTTGAAGGGAACGTATGTAGCATTAACAAAGTAGACACCGGTCATTAGTGGGAGAGATTGGACCAGCCTGCAAGGCCAGATGTGGCGTATAACTCGGCAAACTGGAGAAGTCCGAAACAGTATTGTTCTTAATTTTGATACTTCTGCGTTTGAACTATGTCGCTGGTTTACGATTACAACTGACCGTTCCGACTTCATAGGTTGACATCACATGACGTTTTATAGTAAGGTCTCTTAAAGCTCAAGATGTAGATGATTAAACCGACCATCACTTATGTGCTAAGGATCGGCATATTCTGCTGTGTACAGCCTGAAAGCTTCAAAATATATGCGGAAAGTACCTTCAAACATGTCCGTCATGCTGAGAATAAAAATGAGGGCCATTTGTGTGCAAAAATGTCAGTGATTTTTGGACGTGTTGAGTGCTTGAAAAAGAAAAATATATCAGCAGAAACCTTTTATTGTTAACCGCAAAACGTTTCACCAAAAACTGTAGAAAATGACATTAATTTTGAGAGAATGACAGTACTATTCACTTAAGTTCCAGTTTTCTTGTTTAATCACTATGTAAACGGGTTCGATTTTTGTCAGTAATCTCAGAAAATCTCTAATGACTTATCTTGCTTAGGTCATATTTATTTAACTTATGCGCAGGTGAAATCGACGAAAAGGAGAAAACACAACTGTGACTGTTATTTCAGTGCTCAAATAATGCTTTATCTTGTGAATTTTATTTAATTACTCAAATATTTCTGCCATTACGGACGTAAACTATAGATTGGTGGCTTTGATTAAATAGAAACTGCCCCACCTTCCATAATTTAAAAAAAGCATGGAACTTATATTCACTTTGCTTCAAAACCTTCGGAGAACCAGGAATAAAAGTCAAATCCTGATATATGTGGTGCGAAGTTGATGGTCAGCGCAAGTTTTTTTATTAAAAGGCCTACAAACCCTTGGTCTTCAGGCTAAACCGCATTGAACACAGGAGGCGTTCAGTAGACAGTAGTACCACTATAAGAAGGAAACCACAGTTTTGTGATTCCTTGCCCTTTGGTTTCACTGAAACAGTCAAGTTATTGTGAACAATAGATAACAAAATATGGTACCCTCACTTCAATGAAACGACAATCCTATTAATCGAAACTTAATGTGATATGTTACCAAATGATTGCGCAGTTACTTTTAAACAGAAGATAGTTCTGAGGAGTGTGAATGTAAGTTTTCGGTACAGAATAAGTATTCAGCAAAGTGAAAAGTCACTGCACACAAGTAACTTCACAGTGTCCTGATTTTAAAGAGCGTTGATGAGATAATATCAGATCGTTGTCTCTAATGTATTAATATCTTGAGCTTCTAATCATTCTATGGATGACAGTCGAATTCGGACCCAGTGGTCTTTATCGGAGATGAGTGCAGACCCGAGTTATGCACAGTGACTGAACATTTGAAGTGAACCATTTTTCTTTCGCGTTCCAAAGAAAAATGTCAAGACAGTGCTCACTTGTTATTTCATTGTTTGTGTTGCACAGAGAGAAACATGGTTTGAAGGACTTTTGTTAGAGAATATCAATATACTACTGATCGCTCTTGTTTGATGTTAAAAACTTGCTCTCAAGATGTCTCATCCGAATTACCTTCATGTCAACTGTGAAATAACGAGCAGAAATTGGATCGGTTGCTGACTCAAAAATGATGAGCTACCTCAATCTCTCACGTACCTAATTATGAACAACTACTTTCGAGACAAAATACGCTTGCCTGTTAGCCCATGTTGTAAAAATATTAATTAATTTATCGTCGAACGCTCTTATAAGTGCGTGGTGAATCTTACCGCTGGACATACAGCACAGTGACGCAGTAGTTCGTTGATTGGCAACTGTCATAATTTCCCCATTTACATAGTATTAGTTTCTAGATATATGGCACGTTTCTCTTCTAATAAAGACATACAACCGTTTTGCGTTTGGCGTAGTGACATCATAGTACGTCTTCAGTGCTGTATGGAAAAATACAATTTCATGATATTTAGCAAGAATAAACCTGAGTGTACAAATCTGATTATTTAGACGTCTAAGCGGTAATCACCTCGGAAGTGGCGACATATTCCGTTTTCCGCGTAGAAATGTAACGTATGCCGTTGCTTCATACAGTGTTCGTAAGTTTCAACAAAATCACGTTTAACTTTCACAAATCATCGACACAGCGTTAACGTCCAGCGGTATACAAGACTTTCCTGCTTCGCAAAAGACTAAGTCCGATGCATCCTGTAAGTCTGTGATAAAAAATAGCGGTCACAGCCTAAAATTAGAGTGTACGAAAAGGGCTAATTACGAAAGGTATACCGGGAATTTTCAGTCATACACATTTATATATACGATTGTTATTGATATACACTTATCCACGAGAAATCCTGCACAGCGGACTGCACCATTACTGTCAGGTAGCGCATTACACTCAACATTACCTTTCGTGTATTTCAACGTAAACTACTTGGGAAATCCTGTTGTTGTATCTTGTTGTATCTTCGAGCCTGGCGCGTGGTTTTTTAGCCTAGCTGATAGACCAAATGCTGCGTTAACACCTCTAGTTAGTTTCACCGGTTCAAATTCAGCTAGGGCCCAGATTTTTCACGATTTCCTCTCTTCTACATTTAGATGTAATTGTCTTCATCGTGTATACATACTTAGTGTCTACCACTGACGTATTAAATGACGAATGGAATCGAGTTTCTTATCGCCAATAAAAGTTAAACTGACCTGAAATGCGGCACCAGTTATTTCATACTGAACACAGCATGTAAACAAACCCTTATGAGCACATATATGTAAAATTGTACGTTGTAAACGCAATACATCGGGATACTCCGAAGTCAGGTTACTAACAACTTCCAGTCCGTTCGCGCGTTTTGATCCGTAGTAAAAATGCAAGTTTTGCGCAGGCGCGAGTACTGATAGATATTTGAGTTACGGAGAGTTGCACGTCTGGCCGAGAAACGTACAGAATTATGTACGTATGCGAACAGTGTGGGGGCGAAAGTCATACATAGCGCATACGTTGATCGAAATTCTGGTAGGGTGAAAGAAACAAAATGATACACAACCACGAAACTAAAGTGTGTAGCATTTTTAGAGTCGTCCTTACAGTTAAAATTAGAATGAATATGGAAGTGAGTACATCACATAAACTCACTCATCATAACAACCCATCAATCACTGTATGAAATATGAGTAGACAGAAACAATGAATTCCGCTTACCTGAAACAAGGAAATCTTGCAATCACAAATCTGTCGTTTTACAGCAACTCATTTTTTTGCCTTGCGTAATATCTGTCACAGTAGTTTAACGCTTTGGAATCTTGATTTTAGTTCGCAGAAATGCGTGCATATCTACAACAGTAGTTGACAATCACAAACCTACAAATGTTCATCCAAATTTTAGCCAAGGATTGTTAACAGTTTTGGGGTAAATCATGTAAAGACGAGAAGATTGACGATACTGTCTTCATTGAGATTAATACACATCAGTAGACTAGGGTTGTAATGAAGCGACCGTAAATACTTCGGCCCTAATAGACGTCTTTTATGCCCAAAAGAAGTGTCTCTGTAAATCACATCTAATCCCCTTTTATTCAACGCAACTCCTGTGAAATAAAACACGCCTTGCTTGTCACTATTCGACTTTCTGTCTATTAAATTGATAACCAGCCTAGGTGACCAGGTGCACAAATCTTTTAAGTTGGTAAATCGAAAGACGAGTGAATGGTATCTGCCCTGCAAAATTCGTGATTATCACAACATTCGTGTTAGGAGGTGTAGTAGGATAAGCAAGGCTTGTGATAAGTGACCACGTGACTATTTTAGTTTGGCATAAGAGAAAAAGTGCACAGTCACTCGAAAAGATGTCTGTTGTGGATGTCAAGATATTGCAGAAAACGCTGAAAGGTACTAATTGACTGCTTGGTTTGATTTTTGCCGGCCTAGTGGTCAGTACGTAAATACGTTGAACAGATGATGGCCTACAACTCGTGGCAACTGTGCTTACTGAAATAGTCATTGCGAACGATATTTTTTCGGACGATTAGTCATTTTTGGTTGTCTCACAGAAGTTGTTTCAGTAACGATAACCCTCCATTACTTGCGCATCCTTGAACGAATAACCCCAACTCTTCGGATTCCACAGAAGACCAAGGTTAAACCATAGATACGGTTCACATGAACACAGTTGTCACCACATGCTGTTGAACACTTTGACCAACCCGGTTTCAGGCAATGCTGGTATATCTCAACAGGCCACTGGAAGTTAAATTAGTGTAATCCATTATGTAACAAGACGTTGGTGATAACGTCGATGTGGATCATTTTCGGTGATACAGGCTGATTCTTGTGAATCCAGCAACTGTAATATTAGCAAGCCTGCTACTGAGCTTCTAATAGAGAAAGGTACCATTGTAGTGGTCACACTTGTCAACATGCGGATGAACAGTACTCTGGCTTTTAGTTTAATGTTGGTTGCTCGTCAACATCACCACTAATTCGGTGTGGTCGTAATGAGATCAATTTTCTAAGTTATCTGAACATATCCATACCACTACAAGAATTGTACCATGATTACGTCGGCTGACCTATCACGTGATGCTCGCGATCTCTCAAAAATATTTTAATTTTTTATCACATGACACGTCACGGATGAGTAAAACCTGAACTGATAGTGGAATTAAACTAGCACCGTTCAACTGTAAAGTGTTTTGATATTTTCGTGTATCGTACCACATACATTCGTGATCAATAGACTACTGACTGAATATCTCTCTATTGGAAAATGCTTTTCCAATGTGATTTTTGGGTGACGAGTGTCAGCTTTGGGGTTTATCAAAGTGTAATGTAGTTCACGGACCAGAATCCCCAAAGGCGGTTGAACTTTAACTCTTATAGATTGATGTAGTCATCTTGACGTGCCCTGAAATGTTGTTGCTGTTGTCTATTTTAGATTCATTCCTTGTGAACATTTCATTCATTACCTGATGAAGCAAAATCCTTTCTGTTTAAATAAATGAAAAGGACTCTTTACGGATTAATATTTGCTGTTTTGTCGGGTCAATAATCCAATCGGTAACGTATTAATGCTCACTGTTAGTTGAGTGATGATGGCCGGTGGCCAGTGCATCAGATCAAATACTGTATGTATGGCTATTGAATAGAAGACTTTAACGGAAACGCATGAGCTTATTTAGGAATATGGCTGGCAATTTTCGTAAAACAACAGAACGTAGGATTGATGACCAATAATATAAGGTGTCATATACTTCCCTCTCTCTTAATTCTAAGGCAGCAATGAAAACCATGGCAACAATGTAATCCGGAGCCTCTGCCAACTTTGTATATGCATTTCGCCATTTACTAGCTGGTACTTCGCTAATTGAGGCCGAAGCCGGTGAGTTACAAATGAGAGTAGTAGTTGATTTAGTCGCCTTAATCCTTAGTACCACTCACGGTGGAGCTCTACACTTCATTACTTGGCTACATTGTTCAAAAGTTTCTTGGTGTTACATTTATCGCGTTAAAAATGACTCAAATCTTGGTGCACAACTAGAACGTGAAGTGAAAACACAGGCCCATCATTAGTAGTGAGTACAGTTTTGCCTGGTTTTGCTTATGGAGTTAACGGAGAGGCACAAATTTTTTACTAGTAGGAGTAAGCTAATACTAAACTTGCGTTATAGACTTTGATAGAGTTCAGAGTGAACCGATCGAGAAATCCCGCCTGAACACTCACTCTGCTGGTTTATTTGGTGAACTGCATAGGATGGTGAGTTGGGTGGTTAACTGGGTACAAATGAGAAACTTCTGAGCTTCTGATTTGGTTTGGTAGCTCAACTAGCGAAGCAGTTGCGGCGTCCTTGCATGCCGTCCTTGCTAGTTCTAATCTAACCAAAGCCCAGATTTTTGCCATTGGGTGTCTTCTGGAAGAAAATATGTCCACAAATAATAACACTGGTTCTATCATCGTGTAAATTGTTTGCGTTGTAGATACAAGTGTCGAAGTTCGGTTGCATATCTGGGGAAGAGAGTGGATACGCAAAACTGATAACAATATTCTTTGGTTAGCAGCACGCGGATGAAAGGTGAATCGCGACGTGAAAACCATTGTGAGGGGTAGATGCCTTTCGGTTCCCACGAAATTTGTAAAACACATTGACGACATTATGAGAAAGTGATATAGTTCATGAGTAAGGTGTTGAACTAGGTTTTGGTTACACGGAAACCCCCGTAACAGGACAAAGGTTTGTGACCTCCGCTCTTTCCATTCACCGAGTTAGAGGACCTCAGTAGCTTTAAAACCAGACCTTTGCAACAACATCATCTCACCAGAATCAACACTGTGGTGGCATGCAACTCTTTAGAACCACAAACCGACCTCACTCATGGATTTAACAAACTGATGTTGTGGGTTAAATTCGAAATGGTAGTGGTTCTCTGCTCCAACGCCGCCTACTTAGGTCACAAATGAGTTAGTCGACTGAATGTACATATCAGGATACTCATCAAAACATTCTTGCTTGCAGCCATGATTAGCGTTAGTCATTGTTCATCAGTGCGTACTGATCGCCAGCTCGAATGAAAAGAAGAGATCCGTGATGTTTAGTGATATCAAGAAATGCACGCTATACAATTAGCACTCATGCATTTTTCATTCACGGTTTGTGCATAGATCTATGTAATGCGAAAACATACGTAGTCGATTGGTCGATTCACCAATACCGTTCTTGAGTGAGTAACTCAATAATTATATCGAGAAAGCAAATATCGCGGTAGCTCCTTGGTAATCTGTTGGTTCCCTGTCAGAGGTTTTGTCAGCTAATGAGGTGAGAAGTGAACGTCTCCTGCTAATGTGGCAGTAAACAGGGAAGGTGAGGCTGAACTGAATCGGAGTTAGCTCACGACCAAACACAACATCTATATAATGCAAGCGTATAACATGGTCCTCAAAAAAGTCAACATTTTTGACATTAAAAAATATCTTGACAATATTGTCGTGAAACCTATTCTTGAAAGAACATACTCTGTGGGAGCGAACACTTGCTCACTTTGCACGTGGTACTGCGTTTGATTTGATGTTTCAAGAGAAGTTACGAAAGTAGTATGCAGGGGTCTAGGCGAAAGGTTTTGCTGCATTCATATAAACAAATGCGGCTGCTCAATAATAGACAGCAGACTCCGAGCTAGAAGTGGTACCGAAAACACTGCGTAGCATTCCGTTTTCCAGTTAAGCATCAAGAAACAGCTTGCACTCTGTATACTTGTATGAATATTCACTTTGTACAAAACACTTCACGGCCGTTGTAATTTTCATTTTTACAAGTTAAAAACCTACTCAGAAAAAAACCATTTGCGTTCCAGTGTACTTATTTTGCCTACGGTGCATTCTAACTCAACTGTCTTATTTAACCAGAATCCAGCGTTGGCCCTACTGTATTAACGGCACTCCGATTTCAATCCTGATCGACATCACATCACTGTGCTAAGGCTTCACTGAGGTTCTCTGAATAGATGAGAAGGAGTCACACTATAGTCATTTTACACAAATTATCGTAAGGATGACCATATTTAAAAGAAAGTTCTTTTGCTATTTATAAATTCAACCGTCCAATTTCAACCATGTTATAACTCACCTGCCGCAAAAATCGGGACAACGGTTTCAGATAACTGCCCTTGTGTGTCCATCCCGTAAGTGGCCCTTGTCTTCTTTATCAGTGGCAGCCAGGTTCAAAAGGCTCTGGAGATATTCTAAAGGCTTTGCAATGAAACAAGTCGCAACAGGTAATCTTTACAACCAGCCTGTTTCTTGTCCCCAGATGTCGTCTATGTCGAGCATTGTCAGCACGCGTGAAACCACTATAAATTTGTTCAGATTCACAATAGAGAATATCTTTTTTCATATTAAAATGTTCTGAAGGATTCAATTTTACTGCGCGCGTAAATGATAATGATTATATGAAGACCTGGAATTAAAAAGCGTCATTGTTTTTGCAATTGAATTTTTTCTTGAAAAAATCAATCTGCTGCACGCATTTTAAACAATCAACATGGTTCAGCGGCTGCTTGTACAATTGAGAAGCTATGGAATCCGAATGTGACAACATAACCATCAGTCTCGGTCGCCTGTTGTCCCAGCTTTCATTTCTACTCAGTCTTACGGGTCTTGGATAGAAACTCGAGGCAGCCACTTTCTGCTTTATTGATTACAGCAACTCCATCGACTGTATCCGTGAAAGACACTGCTGCTTCTTCTTCAAAGAAAGTGTACTATTTCATCAACTCACCATGGTGATCATTTTTCTGTCTTTCTTTTCCCACATTTGGCTAGTTAATCAGCATTTCCACTCCCACTATATCGGATGGTTTTTAACGTGCAATTATTTTGCCGTCTACACTTTCTCGTAGTTGAAATTCATTCATATCTATTCAGAGACTAATTTCCACCAAATCGTGTCGATAATATCTGCGGGGTCAGCACTCCGAAAAACCTTTCATCCTTGTGGTGCTAACTGGTCTTACTAAATTGGTGAGTTAGGCTAAAGCACGGTGCTTAAAGCCCAGCATTTCTACGCCGATTGGTGATTCATTCTCTGCTGAAGAAACGTTCGATTGCACTCTATTTCAGTAATTACTCTATTTACAGTTTTAAAAGGAGTTTCACCCTAGGTCCAAATCCGTTGAGCATTCAGATGTTGTGTTGAGTTGCAAGCTAGCGTGTACCTTTCACGTTAACATTGTTTTTACCAGTCATCAAATTGTCGTGTTGTTTTTAAGGCCTAGGTTAATTTGCAACTCAATACACCCTGTCTCCGTATTTTGGATGCACGCGTTTTCCCCTTCGATTTTAGTGTTTTTCACTAATAATTCTTGATCATCTCCCCGAAAATTTAGAATTTCTTTCTAATCGCATGAGACGTGTGTCTAATCGCGGTGTCATTTCTTCTCAAACATTTAAATGTATTGTGCTATGCACTTCGAAGCAGACAAATTAGGCTTGCCCTCTTCACTCCGGTCATTCTCAGTGTAGATCCGTATTTTAGTGAGGTAGCTTTTATGGTCTGTATATGCTTGTGTTCATGTATACGGTTCACCTGTCATTTCCTGCATATCACTGTTTCTTGCTGTTACCGGAAAATAGAAACGTTGTGAAACATGTTGTCTAGTGACCGTGTGGTTGTGAGAATGGGGAACACTCGATCTCTATAACGTACAAGCTGTGTTGTGGTAGATCCAGGTGCTATATACAGCAGACTATACAACCGGAAATTAGACATGAACAAACGGTTGACCAATACAAACGTAATTGGCTTGCGAAGGTCCGAGAAGGCTTGTAGGGTAGAAAATCTAACAAGTTGAATGGATTCGTTTCCGACGGTCTCAGAAGATTCCGAATTCAGGGTGAGAAAAATCCTCAAGACCCACAATTGCGGATATACGTTTTCATGGGTGACATTATTCGTTAGCTTCTAACCCTCAAGAAATCAGCACACAGAGGACGGTTGACGTCAGGAAGAAACAGCTTGTGATATTAAAGAAATTAGATTTTTCAAATTACACACTAAATGAGCATGCACATCTGGAGAAATGCAAGAGATGCAAAAGTTTTGGAATAAATGGGGCACCGTGAACAAAGAAGCTATGGAATAAGTTATGAAGTGAAACGTTGTATAGTCGCCATAGTCTTCAGCTTATTGATCCGTCTTGATGATGCCAACAACAGCGACAAGCAAAATTATCCGAATTTTACGAGGTTGAGTTCCCTTCGCCCTTAGTTAGTAAGAAGAAACGACCTTTCATTTGTTGTGAATCTTCACTCAACACGTAACACCATCAGAATCATCTGGTGCTCGGTTCGTTGAAAATCTACATGGATAACACAGCTTTCGAACTCCCTGTCAATTGCTTGCCAATATGAATTAGTGCGATTACTTTCATCTCAAGCAAGGAAGCCCAAGCCTCAGACACAAGTCAAAAAAATGTGTCATCAGTGATTTGTAACTTATAATTTGGCTATGCTTCCCTCCAACAAACTCGAAAGGAATTGAAAGAAACGAAGTAAATAAAATGACAAAACAGGCATTAATTCACTCACCATTTAAATACGAAAATCTAGTACACTGCAGAACCCAGCAACATAAAGCATACTGATTGTGTTATGTTTATGGAGAAAAAGATTAAACTGGTTAGACCAGGAAAAACCACTGGCATGAGTGAAGGCACTTGTTACCTCTTCTGCTTTTGGTGGTCGTTTCGACTTTTCTGTCGGGGTTAAAGATATTCATCGAGAAAATCGGTATTGATTCTCAGATAGTCGTTGATATATACGTTCACGGGTTACTTGCCGATAGTCTCTACTAACCACGCAACATGATGTGAGTACTCATAACGCCTTCTGAACCACTGGCAGACTCTTGTTTGTTACTAACAGTTACACAAATCCGAACCATTCACTTTTCGCCGTGTCACTACGAACTATTAACCGATAAAACCTTTGGCAGCTCAGTTCACTTGTGTTCTCCAGTCACAGCTGCTTGTCTGACAAGTGACTTCTTTGACAATGAATTCATCGAAACCCACTTATTGAGTAATTCGGTTTGGTCTCTCAATTTGCCGTATATGTGTGTGAACTTCACACCGTTTCTAGTGCATGCTGCACAGCGCAAATCAGTAAGAGAACTTGGTGAAACTCACACTAAATGTCCCTTTGTTTTGCGAAAAATTTTGAATAAGTAGCCTATACTATACTGAATGTCGTTGCTTCGTAAACCTTATTTCGTTTGAGCATCATAAAATAACTACTAAAACCGAATTTTCAGTCCGATATGAGAAGATTTATCTCAAAAAAGGTGCGGCAGTGAACCGTTTCTGAATAGTTTGGTGATAATTATTTAATTTTAGTGAAATACACATTTCTGTTTAGAGTTATTTACAACCTTGTTTCTTCAAGTAGTCATAACAAGAAATAATCTACTATCCTTTCAGTATGCTTCTATCACAGTTACCGTCAGTGTGCTCATATATTACACCCTCACTGTAAAGTTTTTTAGTAGGCTAAGAATGCTTCGAGAATTTGCGGATTATCTGGGGTGTGTAGGTCATGGGTTGTGGTGAGTGCGACTGAAATAACTGTTTCTCTTTTAGATAACGAATTAGGAACAAGTGGCACAGCTATGCGCTTGTCGCGGTTGCAAAATTTGATGTCGGCAACGGAGTGACCCACGATCATAAATAATACATGAATATGCAATTGAGGCTTATCAGCCACGTTCCCATACCAAATTATGTTACAGAAAGAAATATGCTGAAGCTTATTGGAAGAAAAAGTTTCTTTTTGCGTTCATGTTGCCTGTTCACGCTTCAATATCTGGACCAATCTTCACAACTCACACCTCCGTTGTCAACATAATCAAATTGGATTGTTACAAAACATTCAAAGCCTCATCTGAGTTTGTCGAGGTGAGCTAGGGTCTTTTGTACTACTCTGGTGAGACCTATTGCAGCATATTTTGATGTGGTTAAGGTTGGGTATATATGTTAACATCTGGAGGAAGCGAACTTGGTGATTCAGTTTGAACAGACATGTGGACCTCATGCGATGGGCCTGAACGTTATAATCTCATTGTCGTCAGTGGCTCGCTTGAGAAATTTAGGACAAAATGCGAACATCCACATTATTGCCGTATTCTTGTGTTACCTACATCCTGTCCATCTTCTTGTCCAACTAGATCACTCTGTGAAAATTCCGTGATCATGAGATACCGGAAAATTGGGCTCATCTGCAAGTGATCTTTGGCCACTATTCAGACTTCAGGCCTTTTGTTCTCATTCAAAAAACCTGGAATTCACACGTGACTAGAAGATGAACATAGCTTCACAACAATTTCTTGATACGGTATAGTTATCAAGGGAATACATTTCGGTCGATTTACCGTTAAAAGTCTCATACAAAAATTGCCGCAGTGCTTGCGCTAAAAGTTAAAACTAGCGAAGCTCACGCAATATACATTTGATAGCGGATAAGTTATCTGCCTGAATCAGGTTGACCAACCAGTTTCATGTAATGTATGAATTTGTAGATCCCCCAATTTTTGAGTCGATAGGTAACATCCGTGTGTTTCAAACGGTTCAATGCGTACATGTACGGATTAATGGAAGATTCGCTTTCCGGATTTCCTAGTTGCGTATCATATTAGCTTCTTAGATGAAATTTAGTCTAGTCCTGAACATGTTTCTTTTACTATGTGGTTGCAACGCCTGTGATACCTGGGTTAGGCACAGATCCGAGGATGCAAGAACTGTTTTGTATGACCTAATCTACAGAAACCATAACGGTGAGAAATATACTATAATGGCCTACCAATCGTGCCAGTCTCCGCTTACTCTTGGCACATGACATTTATTTGCTGTCTGTCGGGTCAATTTGTTTTGACGTGTGCGAAATCAGTTTTATGCTTACTCTAGGCGATTGGGTCCACGCTGAATGAACAGGGGAGCGGTAAAAATCTTATGACCTCAACCCTAATAATCTGTGTTTATTGCTATCATTTCATAACTAGGTTGGATGCCACCATGTTCATAGCAGTCACCATAGTTTTGTATGACTTTTATTTCTGTCCGCAGTGCACGGTAGGAACTTTTAGAGAATAGCGCTATGTCTTTATCGAGTTTCATTTTAAAGGTGAAAATAAACTCTAATGCACAAAATCTATGAAAAAATGACTGGCAGCAGGTTAACGCATCATTACGTAGGTGAACTCATCGGATGATCTTAATGGAATAGCAAATCTTGTGCTGTGCATTATGAGTTTTGTATAAGGTTCTCGTCGGATGTACTGTATTCAGATGAAGGAAGTTCTTTATTTCAGAATATTTCGGTGTAATTTCTGTTCGTAGAAACCGGGGTAAACGATTAAGGTTTGCGGTACAAAAACACACTAAGTCCATACAGCAAGCTTCCGTCACGCACCATGAAAATGTTCAGTGTCCATGTGGAAACTCCTTTTCGCGAGCAAAACTGGTGTAAAGAAGTTAATACTACTCAGCTTGTTGTCTTTAAAATTGCCGAAATTATTCTTGAAAGGCAAAGTGGAATGGGTGCTTAGTTAACACTACTCAAGGTTTTGAGCATAATCAATGTAAGAAGTTGAACTGCTTCAGAAATTTGGGGTAATTTTTAATTGGAGGTATGAGTTTGTTAGAGAACTGTTATCTCAAAAGACTTTACAACTAATGGCTTGACTTACCGAATCAGCAGATTTTCCAATCCATCTGACAGAAAAGTGTTTTAGATTTCCTCTTCCGTTGTCTTTCATTTTATGTTTTGTTAACAAAAAACGGCATCCATTACAGTCTTTTTTTGTTTGAATTATTCCGCTTGTTTACAAACAGAGATTGCTTGCTGAGTTCTGTTTTGCCTATTTTTTGAATCTAACGATGGCAGGATTAGGAACATAAACAGTGCACAATGCATGCAAATTATCTTCATAATGGAACTTGGTCAAAATCCGTTAAAAGAGGATTTGGCTTGCAGACTCTCACCCATCCACCCCCTAAATGTGCTTAATTCGACTGAACTAGCTGAGATAAAACATGCTGACAATTTCAGAAGTAGAGAAAGAAGTAAGGAAATAATATAAATTTACTGTAAATACCACTCATCGACTGTTGTGTTTTTGCGATCTACTTCTATCGGATAGGTTCAGTTAGCCAGAGGATAACTTTTAGCAGTAAGTATAAACATAACCTACGGTAGTTCAGTTGGCACAAGCGAAAGCAACAACAGGAATCCGAATCTAGTCATCGTTAGTCATGCACAGAGTAAAGTGCTACCGACACGGACAAACCTTTTCACAAAAGCACTGAGAGATAGCAACTCGTCATTTTGCAGGATAGAACTTTTTGAATTAATTTCTGATGCCATCTTTTCAGTACTGTTACTGACGCTCTCTGTGTCAGTCGCTTGCGTGAGTTGAAGGTACGAAAGAGAAAAATATCATTTCTAAGGTTGAGAGTACAGAGTGATATCACATTTGGTGCGAATCAGTTTTTCTTCACAGAATAGTCGCTTCCAAAAGAAGAGCAACAAATGTCGAGTTGAGTTATACCTTTGTACGACATATTTGGCCGGAATTGAGATGCCCATTACCATCAGCGTTGTCAACGGTTTTGATGAAAATGAAGCACTGTTGAATACTTTCCAATCACAACCGTATAAAATATCTGATTGCAGATGGTTGCTGAAGTACTCTTGCTACATTCACTAATTTGTTCAACATTTGTTTAGACATAGTGCTGCAGGAATTCGTAATCTGGAGTGAATTTCAACTTCATTTATTGGTCATTGCAATATTACACTGTGCTGTGAGAAGTAGTTTTTGAAGATATTAGTTGAGTGGGAAACAAATTGTGTCACGGTGGAGCGAGGCCAAGCACCTGTTTTGGTAAAAGTAATCGATACAAACAGCATAAATTTGCGCTTAACGCGTGTTGAACAGGGTGTGGGCAAGCCGGCAATTTTTCAACTGAGAAGACTGTATCGTTCAATTTTTTGAAGCAAGTTGACTTACTCCGCGTGTGTTTCTTTCTTCGACAATAGACACTGGAAATTGACAAGAACATACTGCACCCGACGGGATATGAGGATCACTATAAACATATTGAGTATTCGACAATTTTTTAATTGGGGTTGCCCCAGGAATTCAAAGGGAAGGCAGATTTAGGTATACTAATACTCATCAATACTAATAATAATCAATGTCAATAGTTCTATCTTCTGAGAACGCTACTTGGTCTGCAGTTGGGCACGGCGGTGAATATTCTGTTTCTCTAGTGAATTAAAAAAACTCGCAAACAGTCTACCTTAGGTTGTTGCCAGCGATACAACTTCACGACATGTTTTCAAACACATGTTTAAATGTACCACATAGTCGAAAGAAAGTGGGGGAGTAACTGATTTGTGAAAACTAACATGGTTGGATATGGAACTTATCCAGTGAAGACTGGTATGCTGTCCATTTGGTTTGAAAAATAAACCGACACTCTGCTAAGTTAAATATCACACTGGTGGGGGTAGCGTTTGTAACCGTATTGTAACTGAAACTGGATGCAATGGCATGCAATCATACAGAACGAAGCAGTTATAGTGCGATCATATCAACTCATTTGCCTTCCTTTCTAAATTTTGGAAAATCAAACATACAAAACTGTATATAGCTTTTCACAAGTTAAAGAACAAGGATTTTATGAGGTCACAGCTATTGTCATACAATTCACTCTTTGTCAGTCTGTACATCGCCAGTTGAAAACATGTCTCCAGTTCACTGAAGACTTGAAAGTAGGGTTTTAGCCGATAAGGCAGCCCTCTTCTACTTCGGTTGTACAAACCAACCGATTATATTTCACTAACTTCAACTAGTGTCAGCAGTTAATCTGTCCCTGATGCACTTTCAGCTCATAAGCACATTCAGGTTGCAATTGGATTTCTGAAAGATTTGATCCAAGAGATGTTACTTTCCTGTCTCGGGTTTGTTGGCTTAGAATGGCTCCTTTTCATCTGTGACTTGTCTCTTCAATAAGTAACCATCGCCGTTAGGTCTCAGATGTCATTCAGCTGCTTATAGATTCTAGCATTGAGTTAGATTATGCCATCCAATCCAGGGAGTACAACCTGGCTGCATGGGCTGTTGCAACACAAAATCTACCGCTGTATTGGCAATATGTATCCAGAAAAGCGTTTAGACCGCGAGGTCATATTTACGCGGGCACACACAATACATGGGCATATAACGGCGTGGCTTTTGACATAACGCGCGGTGGTCAATTAATTCGAAAAAGTACAGCTTCCTTCGTTACGTGCTAGTCTATCAGATGGCAACTGGCGTTTACAAGAAGACAGAAATAGTGATGTGTCTGTCGAAAAACAGTGAACTGGGACTAGTCGTAAGCAAAGGTCAATAAACGCTAAGAGAAACAGTCTGCTGAACAAGCGACAAACTCAAGTGGCATGTTGAATAGCTCATAGGGAGAAAAAAAGTGTATAATTATCCGTAAGTGATGTCATTCTTCACATATTTCAATGAGGCACTGACGGGGCAAAAGTCGCAATCACTTTCCAATACCAAACGGCGACAGCCGAAATAAAAACAGGGAAGATGTAAGACATAGTTATAACAACAACAACAACTATAAGAGGATATTCATAACTTGTATTTTATGATGTTTGTTGACAAGTATCCAACTTGGGATAAAATGACAAACACAGTGACAACTGACAACAAGCATGCTATTCTGTCTGTTTCAGAGTACCCTCTTCCAAGTGCCTCATAAATTTATTAATGGTATAAAAATTGGAATTTTTGCGAAAATACCCATACCAGTTATTGGTCTATATATACTGTTAAGGTGAATAACAGATTAACTTAATTGTGTAAATGACAATCAAAAAAGCAAGCAACAGTCCACAGTAAAACCCGTGGTACAATAAAAACACAATGTAACCCTGCCAATCATGTCGTGCATCAGATTCCCTCGAGTCACATCTTACGTAACTAGTCTGACCTTATTCGAAACCTATACCATTAAAAGAGGCTTTGTACGGCCGTCTTGTTGTAATTAGTTTTTCTCGAAATATGTTTGATAGTGTTTTTCCATAACACCTTGTGACAGCAATGAACTTATCGTTCCCAGGGATCAAAATCTTTTTTTAATTTTCACGAGTTTGGGCTTAATAAACAGACAGCAACGTTAGGAAGTTGTTAGAAATCTTAGGATATTTTACTGTACTTTGACAGCGATTTTTTCATCACGTCCGTGCGATTCGTTACAAGTGTTTGACTAACACGCTTGGTCTTATAACTGGTAACTAGTCCATACATAATTATTCAATCTTTCCGAAATGAAGCCACTGCAAAGTTTGTTTCAAAATAATTCAAAGGCCTGCACTGTGTATCGCATGTAAATTCAACCTTTCACCACAAATATTCCGTCTTACCCTATTTGACTGACACCTGTTCGGTGCACGCGCAATAATTTGTGATTGACTTTCAAAGGTTCTGGTTTAAGTGCCGCAGAAAAATTGTCATGAATTGTGTCAGATTTATTCCAGTGGCCTTGGTGCACATAAAAACAGAATGTATCCGTCGTGGATAATCCTATTTGTTTCAAAACATGACGGAACATGTCTACTGACGAGGCGTTCAGGGACAAGGAAGACCTTCTCATATTAGGCAACCTCTCGTAGTTCGTTGAAGACCCAGGCGATAGACGATTGGGCAGGTGTGTTCACTGATCCTTAACCCTTTGTTGAACTTACCTGGCGGGAAATGGAAATCAACACAATGTACGCCATTTCGTTTCAGCTGTGTCACCGTCTATTTTCCTATTCCTCACAGAGCATACTGTCAACGTCGTGCAAACTGATCGAACACTGGAAGACTCCCGCGAAATAGACTGATCAGTATGTGTACTTTCACTCTGTGATCTGTTAGGTGTCACGTGTTTCATAAACGTTCTTACCCGAACCGCGCATCTTCTCTTTTCGCTTGCCCGTTACGATTGGCGACCCTGCCAGGATGCCAAAACATTCTCCAAGTGAAGAGAACTTGCCGACGATATCAACCGCAGGTATTCTACAAAGAACTTTGGACCTTTTTACAGTGTTGGCAACATCAATCGTGCGCCGAGGAGCCATCGTGGTGGAGACCACGGAGACATTCACGGCACCCGAGAACTTTCACTTGGGCGGAGACTTCACAAACTGGGAGATAAAGGAGTGCCGGTAAATGAACACATTTGAAACCTCCCGTCAATCAGATGCAGTATTAAATTTATTGGTAGGAGAGGCGCTCATAATTACATTAGAATACGAAATCGTGAAAACGGAGTAACCGACCAGACGTGTGAACGCCTGAGGAATACGCTGACGCCTGGAGTCCTCTCGCTTGACTACAGAAGGGAATTCCCCGAACACCGCCAACGTCACAACGAGGATATTCAGACGTTCACGCTACACCTAAAACTCATGGCCTGCCAAGGGTTCCCTTTGGAACCTATCGAGAAACTGGCCGAGAAAATTCTAGCACTGTTGGTGGAAGGAGTGACGTCCCGGAAGGTTTGCGAGCAGTTCTTGAGGGAGTCACCCGCCGAACTAGAACAAGTTATTGAAGTCGGGCGGCGTATCGAAACTATCGCAATCAGCCTGGAGAACTCTGGCCCCCAACATATGGTGAATGCTTCTGTTCAACAGACAAGAATGGACCACAAACGCGGGAACTGGACTCGAGGACCGAGACAAACAGGTTGGAGCAGAGGCGGCTGCTATTATTGTTACCGTTTCGGTCGGTTCGTTCAGACGTGTGGTCACAACAGCAGAAGAGAGCCCCAGATGAGTCAGCGTTTACATTTCATCGATTGACTTCTAACGAGTTCGTTCGGAATGACGCAAACACTGACCAGTTGATTCATTCGACGATTGCGTTGTCACAAAACCGCAGATTACCCGTAGCTCCCATCACTCTGAACGGACAATGTCTTACCTGTCTCACAATTGTCGGGGCGTCCTGCATACTCGTAGAATCGAAAGTAGCGGCTCATCTAGCAGGACCTAGCTGGTGCCGTTCACTGAAAAAGTTGTTGGCAGTGAATGGGACACCCCTCACTGTTCGGGGACAAGTCAAGGTTGATTTGAATATGGCTGGAATACACCTCAGACACCAGGTGATGGTCGTCGATTAATTACCGTGGGACATGATTCTGGGAGAAGATGTCATAGAGAGACTTAACTGTCGGATAGACTTGGCCCAGAGAAAACTCTACGTTAGCCAACCAACGACATGGCAACGAGGGTTGATAGTAAGCACAGAGGGATCACTAATGAATGAAGCGTTTACTGTAGCCCACCATGCAGACAGCATCTAATCACAAACATCTGAAATGTTACAGGGTTCCAATACACGAGCAGAGGAAGGGGACGAGCTGCCTAAGGACTGTGTGACAAAAATGGTCAAAGAATATGTAGATGTTGCCTTTATCGGCCTTAGTGATGTGGGTCGACCGATCCTTCTTGATGTGATCAAGAGCATTCTGTTCTGCGTTGGTAAAGTTCGAGACATCTGGCTGTTGTCGTTGTAAAACGCTTGCAATTCTGAATTGTGCTTCCTCCGCAACATCTGTGGCTAGTTTGCCTAGAGCAGGTTCAATTTTGGGAATTATATCTATTGGCTCAAGTTGCTTTCGTTGGATGTTAAAATTGAGTCCATTTTTAAGTAGGCTTATCTCGTTCATACTGAGTGGTCGCGATGAGAGATTCACAGTTACGCTTTCTGAGGGTCGCTGTGTTTCCGAATGTGGGACAGAAGAAATATAATTTAATCTTCTGAGAAGCTTGTCAAACTTTCTTTTTTGGCGTTCACTTGCTTTCTTGAATGTGATTTCGATTACAACACTTCTGAGGAAGGCCACCCAAGGTGGTTGAAACGTAGAGCATCACAACTTGCTCTGTTTATCAGTATGTGGATGTGTTTGCGTGGAATTCGGCAGTACCAGGGAGGACAAACGTGATAAAACATCGGATCGATACAGAAACGTGGAGGCCGATACGAACTCCACCAAAACGAATACCAGCCCACTATCAAGCAGAACTACAGGAGATGATAACGCAGATGCTGGAAAATGACATCATCCAGCTCTCGAATTCACCTTGGGTAGCCCCATTAGTTCTGGTAAAAAAGAAGGACGGAAAATTGCACATCTGTGTCGATTACCGACTTCTGAATAATGTCACCAAGCGGGACTCGTTCCCCCTCACGCGTGCAAATGACGAACTCGAAGCGCTAGATGGTTCCTGTTGGTTTAGTACACTCGATCTTGCATCTGGCTACTGGCGAGTAAGGGTCGACGAGACAGACTGAAACAAAACAGTCTCCACTCTACTGTCTGGGCTGTGCGAATTCCAGACAATGTTGTTCGGTCTAGTGAACACATCGGCGACATTCGAGCACCTAATGCAATCGGTACTCCGTGACCTCATACCCCAGAAGTGTTTGGTATATCTAGGTGATGTTATCGTTCACGGCAAATTACCCCAAGAGCATCTCACCAATTCACGAGCCATATTGGATCACCTCCGCCAAGTTGGCCTCATGCTAAACCCGACTAAGTGCAGACTGATGCAACAGGAAGTCATCTTTTTGGGACACATCCTATTTTTAGGGACGGCATTCAAACAGATCACACTAAGATGACTCAGGTGGAGCAGTGGCCGATACCACTGACTGTTGATGAAGTGAGGAGTTTTCTGGGGCTGGCCTCGTATTATCGGCGATTTGTTCGCGATTTCTCAACGATCGCGGGATCCCTGAATGTCCTATTGGAGAAAGATTGCGAGTTTACGTGGACGGAGACGCACCAAAGGAGTTTTGACCAGCCAGTCTCCAATACTAGCTTTGCCGGATTTCTCCAGGGAGGCTGGTGAGTTTATATTAGATACGGATGCGAGCTACCATGGTCTCGGAGCAGTGTTGTCTCAAAAAGACGAGTCAGGAATGGAACGTGTGATTACTTACGGAAGTAGATCCTTCAAAAAAGAGAAAAGAACTGCTGCACCACGAGAAAGGATATGCTAGCACAAATGTTCTTTTTGAAACAATATCATCACTAAATGTTTGGAAGAAAGTTCACGGTACGGGCCGACCAACAATCGTTAATGTGGTTAAGGAATTTACGCGATCCGGAAGGCCAAATTGCCCGTTGGCAAGAGTATCTAAAAGAGCACACGTTCGATTGTTACCACCGACCAAGAAGACGGCACGGGAATGCCAACGCATTGTCTCGAAGACCAGTCTGCGATCACAGGGATTGTCCTTCATGCACTTCGCAACACGTGGCACTGGCTAGTCTAAAAAACCGAGCAGACGAAGGAGTGAGTTGCAGAAGGATGATGATTTATGAGAGAATATCATCGAGTGGAAGCAGATCGACGGGTGAAGAGCTGGCAGGTTGCAGTTGGGAGACTCGATGCCGGTGAGCCCTACGGGAAAAACTGGTGATGGTAGAGTGCATCATGTACATGCAGTATGGGCCTACGTACACTAGACGCGTTATCGTTACTCAAACAAGAGTTACCAAAGTGCTAGAGAACCTCCACCGGGAATTAGGACATGCGAGCCAAGATAAATTGGACGCAGCAGTGCAAGCGAGGTTCTGGTTGTCCCACCAACGGAGAGATGTCGCAAATTTCTGTCGCAGATGTTCCTTTTGTTCGACGTTCAAAAACTCAAGCACACACTGCAGGGCGCCTTTACACCCAATAGAGACGGGATACCCAAATGAGATCATCGGCGTCAACCTAATGGGACCATTACCAGAGACACGCCAAGGAAAAAGGTATATTTTTGTTATAGTAGATCATTTTACAAAATGGGCGGAATTTGTGCCTTTGTCGGCAATTGATGCTCCATCGGTGGCCAAGGCTATTTCCAGCAGTTTAATCTGCAACTGGGCACTTGGAC
Source organism: Paragonimus westermani (assembly GCA_008508345.1). Classification (NCBI taxonomy): domain Eukaryota; kingdom Metazoa; phylum Platyhelminthes; class Trematoda; order Plagiorchiida; family Troglotrematidae; genus Paragonimus; species Paragonimus westermani. The sequence goes on from QNGE01000143.1 coordinate 205,555, forward strand.
AAAGGCATCAGTTTTGAAAGCGCTACCATGCATGAGCTGTGTAAGCTCATGGGGATAGGCAAAACACGGACGACTTTTCACCACTCGGAAGGAAACGAACTGGTCGAGCGCACCTACCACACACTGAAGGGACTGTTGAAGGCATTTGTGGACTAAGTTAGCAATGGGACAACGTATCGGAGCACGGTCCACTCTTTCACCAACCAGACACCGATCTTTATGTGGACTGGTCTGGAGGTTCTACTGCCATCAGATTTACAAACATTGTGTCAGAAGTGTACCCATGCTAACCACAGAGTACGCCATAGCTCTGCGGGACTCAATTGTTAGAAGTCCACTAGCTCGCTGCCATTTGAACGCAGCCCGACGAAGACAAAAAGAATACTACGACAGAAAAACACACGGAGCCCCCTGTTAGTCGAGGCGAAAGTCTACCTGCATACAGACATCCCACCACCCGGAATACCCGCTAAACTACATCGTGAATGGTAAGGCCCATTTTGTGGTCGAACGGTTGCTCAGTGATACACTGTTATATTAAAAGGTCAGATAAAAGCCAGAAACCCATCGTCGTACACTTCAATAGATTAAAACCAGCTGAGATGTTAGCAGAAGCAGTGATACCAGAGGAGGTACTAGAGATCGGAGCGGAAGTCGAGATTCCACACGACGTACCCGTGGCACCGGGACGGTGCCTCATTAGTGAGGGTGTAGTGTAGCGAGAAATCAAAATCAACACAATGTCTCACCGTCTATTTTCCTATTTCTCACAGAGCATACTGTCAACGTCGTGCAAACTGATCAAACACTGGAAAACTCGTGCGAAAGAGACTAATCAATATGTGTACTTTCACTCTCTGATCTGCGTGTTAGGTGTCAGGGGTTTCATAAACGTTCCTACCCAAATCACGCCTCTTGTCTTCTCGCTTGCCTGTTACACAGGCATTTTTTAAGCAATGTTGAGAACGACGAGCTGGTTGTTCAATCCTTTTTTTGAAGTTCATGAAACAGTGCCACTTGTTCGATCCATCCTGACTGCATCATAGTACATGTGTACTTCGTGTAACTTCCAATATATTCAATTGGGAAGGACAGGTAAACGATCTCTGTAAGTACTGAGACGTGACGAATTTACCAGATTTTCATATGTGTCTCCGTTGGTCTATCTTGCTTCTCTGTGGTTACATGAGACATTGCAAAGATATCGGAGTTACCACTTACGTCGAACACAACTGTGTCATATTTTCTTTCTATGTGGTGGCCCCTGTTTGTGTGATTATGATGAAACTATTTATTTTGAAGTCAAACCTACACCGTTGTACACATAAGTCGGCTGTAACTGGAGTGCGTTGTATTCCGGACATTTTTGTGGACAAGATTAAGGGACAGCTTGCCTCGTTTGTTCATCGAAGAGAGAAACGTCGGAATTGAACTGGTTGAACAATCTTACTTTTTTCGAATGATTCCACCATTAACTAGGTGAATCCACTCAACAAAAGCAACGTTCATGTATATCCTATGAACGTGTTCATTGCATAGTTGTTCAGACAATCAAAAATCAAAATTTTTATGCTTAGACATTAGAATGTTTAATCGGGTTTCCGGTTAGAATATCGGATGTTTCTCTTCTCAGTTGCCGGATTTTCCACTCAGATAACATTATCATTGTAAACTTCTACAGAATCCCCGGATGATCCTTAGTTGCCCGATGAGCACAGCTGTTTCGCCGGAGAGGACTAACAAACAATCACAGGCAATCGCAGCTACATCGGTAGTCATTAACTCACAGGTTCACAATAAGGATTTTCGTTTTATTTATTCTAATTAGACATTTATAGTTTATTCAGTTTCAGTTGAATTACGGATTATCTGTGAGCACTTGGTCCCTCGAGGATTTTCACATTTACTTGTAACTGACACCTTGTGGGTGAATTTTGATCGAAACTTCTAAATGTGCACAGATTTGCTTAACTTGAACAGTTGTATACATTTTGTATGGTGTAATTCAGAGGGAGTAGGAACGTACTCATAGGTTCATTGGGCTGATCATTTGGGGGGAAACAGTCTATCCTAAAGCCAGTTGGGGTGCAGAGTGCATCATTCCTATTTGGTTATAAACACCGGCATATGAAATCTACTTGATTTGGTGGATGAACTGCACAAAGTTAATGAAGACCTTGACGATATCGCGATTAATACACGGCCTTATGTAATGAACTGTAAGTTTCATTTTTTTTCAAACAGTGTTGTGGTGCTGGCTTGTCGAGCGTTATTGTTCATGATGTGAAATCTTCTCACATGGAATAACATTGACAACTATTTATCTCAGAGGTTAGCCGTCCGACAGTGCCTCCGGACACGCACATCACGTACTTGGTGGTCATGCGTAGGTTTATTTGCCAATAAAATATAAACTTAAATCACGTGCTAGGTCTCCATGGATGCAACGTCCTTGTTCTATCTAAACAGATATCGGGGAAATCGTCAAGGATATACGAAGTAATTAAATTGTTCAAAAGTTCAGTAATGTAGGGATATCCGGAATGAATTTTATTTTATAAAATGATTTCGAAATTCCGTTTAATATGTGTAACTTTTGTTACAGTGATTTCTCGACCAAGTAATTACATGCATAAGACACGCCATTAGGGAACTAATCCAATCACGTGGCTGTGGTTGGCTGTTTATAATCTAATCGTCAAGTCCAGACACGGCTATCTGTGCATAAGTGTGTGCGTGTGTTTATGAAGTCGTTGGTGGTATTGACAGATATGCCAAATGCGTTTACGTAATCAAGTATGTTGCTGCGACTCTTAACTAACAAACAAACCGCGTGCGTCTATCTCCACTGAACGATGCTATGGTTTCTTGAATTTTTAAAGCTGTTCAAAATCAGTGCTCTCATTCCACACACAAATTATAGAGCACTGAGGGTATGCTTCAAGATTAAATGTATGCGAACTCTCTCACCAACGCTTAAGTACAATTTTAGGTGACTACCTGGGCACCTGGTTAATATATCCTTTTTTGGTGTATTGTGTGATTCTTGCAAAACTTTTTTCGGCCACCTCTGTTCCTGACTCTATATAACATATTCATATATTTTGCTAGCCACACATAAGCAAGCCATCGAATAACAGACTTGTCCAATTACAGGCTTAGTGTGGTTGTTTCAGTGGATGTCATGCATGAAACAATAATTGCTGAAAATACTGCCTCTTGCTAAAACCAATGGATGGGTTGGAGATGAAATTTATTGCAAACATTCCTATTACTCATGTTATCTTCATCTGTTTCGGTAGCAGGGTTTCTGCATATCAGTATGAAACATTAACCCCGTTGACGATTTTGATTTGGGCCTGAATCTTTTGCCTTTCTGCTAAAAGCTGATTAGTTTTCATGGGTAGATGCACGGTTCAGAAGCACCCGCGCTCGTAATACAGCATGTGGATGATGCACATACTTGTCCAGGCCCAGGGTTATACGTAGATTCTGTTGTCGAGCTATCCAGCCGGCTGTTTTCTATAAAACGTCGCATTGTAGTTTTGTTTGACTGTAAGTTTAAAGGGCGTGGGTTTGTCATTGTGCTCCGCTCAGCAATCGCGTTGAAGCTCGCATATTCGGACTTGAGAAAAATGACGTATGTTTTTTAGTTCTTCGACAGGCATGCTCCACTGCTTATGTCGAACGTATATAGAACAAAACGGCAACGTACAAAAACACAATATGCTGGTGTATAGCAATTGTACGAGGTGGGAATAGTTGAGCAAACGCGAGCTACCTTCGCAAATGACAAATCCACAACTTAATCGCACACCTAATTTGCTGTGCTTAGTTCTATTGAGTGAAGACGATTGACCGTTTCTGACTGACCTGTAAGTAAACAAACATCCCCAGAAGGAGCCATCAACGAAGCGATTGACAACTGCTTCGAACTCGCGCTGCCACATCACGTTCACTCACACGGAAGAATCAAATCTACTATCTGCAAATAAGTGTCAGATTGTAATTCGTACAATAATCCGCTAGACCACAAGGCCGTGGTTATCAGAGTCATAGTATGATAATTGGGTTATTTTCTCTAGCTGTTGCACTGTTAGTAATTAGTGCTTGGAAGCAAAGCGTACCAATACAACTCGTAGGTTTGTCTGGTAAACTTTTGAACATTAAATAAATATAATGTCGGGAACTTTGAGAATAGCCACTTTACTTCTTGCCTAACCAGTTAGCACAGACAAAGAGGAACTGCAGTGCTTCTAGCGGGATGGTGCAACACTGGCGTTAATTTATGCAAGTTAATAATGCCAGTGAATAGCAAGTTGAGACTTAGCGTCTTCAAAACCGGTACCACGAGAGATAACCGACAAGGTGGGTGTTTTGGTGTGTATAAGAATCAACCAACTTGGTCTGTGAGGACATTTCACCTATTCATTCAGAGAGGCACTTCTGCGTATACCGTTTTTGAAAGCTAGTACCATCTGCTGTACTAGTTTCGGTAAAAGTGGTCCAACTAATGTCATACTGAAGGTAGCCGCAAACATTGCAGGGGAATTCACAGTTTGCATAGCTCAAGGTACTATCAATATCAACTTTGAACCCACAATTGACAAGAGGCCTGTCATAATCATGAAAATATTGAGCAGTGAATACTGTGGACTAGGTGAACTATACAATGTTACACAATATGACGAGAGCCCTTCGGTGGTCTTCACAACTTCAGAGCAAATGACCTGTAGTAGTATGTGGAAAAACAACGCTAGTTTATTTAAATAAACATGTTTAGACGTATGCCACACTACTTTACTACCAGAGGAATCAACAACTGGTGTTTATTGTTTCCTATCACCAGAAACGCAAATAAAACAGTTGTAGCAAGTTAGGTAAGGACTTAGATTGAGGCTGTTTTGGAAGCTCCATACCTGCTGAACAGAAAGAAATGCATATGAATGTTTGAAGCTATTCGGCTGGTGCAAGGTTACATAACTACAAACAGTATGTCCCGGAAAGATGAGCTTGTCTCAAGAATGTCGTTTCAACGTTTCGAACAAAATTGTTTACGTATAATCTCAATTACCAGGACGCATTCAATGTTTTCTGTTGACAAGTGCAATATGCTTACCCAAAAACTACGTTTCTCAAGACTACGTGACAATCTGATTTATGTGCAACAAAATGATTTAAACTTCATTCATTCTTCCGAACAGCACAAATTGTCGCAAGAGAACTGCTTAGATAGCGGTTACACAGTAGTTGAAGCCGTGTCAATAACAGATCTAATTGTTAAGCAATAGGCTTGATCACCTAAGTAAAATCTACCATTTTCAGGAGCCATGAAATGAAGGTCAGATATGGGACTACGTGATATACAGATGCATACACCATCACCTCCATGTCATGTAAACAAGCACTTGCTGTGTAATTAAGTTGTAACTCGTGGTTAACTCCGTTTATGCGGATGAGCACACTCCATCTCGGATCACATTGGGTGCGGCTGCCAAGACTCGAAATAGGGGGTGTAAAGTTGCCTGAGGCTCATCCTCAAACCGGTATTGCATTACCGGTTTTGTCGTTGTTCGGACTTATCAGGTAGAAATTAACTGAAGGGAGAGACGAACCGGCTACCCTTCGATGTATCTACTTGGTAACCAGTCTTACAAGCATTGCTTGTGACGGACAGGATTGGATGTAATTGAATTATAAATGGGACACGGTCCATTCGCATGAACGCGGTGAAAAACAATTGAGCTCAATTTTGCATTCAGCTTTCCTTGTCATCATCGACGTTCATAGGACTAGTAACCGAACTGATCATCAAACCTTCTCCCGAGACCATCCCTTATTCCGATTGTCCCTACCTGGTGAGTTCAAACATGGACGAAACCGGTCGTGAACTGTCGGTTTCAGGGTGGGCATCAAGCATAATCAATAACATGTTATATTTTCACCCCTGAGTTAACCACTTTTCACCCGAGGTTGAGTTGATTGTATTCATTACCATTTTTCCTATCGTGTTTGCATGGCTTTTCATCTCTTCTGTTACGTTTGCAGGATGGTTTAGTGGCACTTTTAGATAACGCGCAGCGGCATATCAAGAGACCATCGACGACTGTTCAGATGCTAATATGTGTCTATGACAATAATGAGCCTTTGCTTTTCAAAATAACAACTCCAGATCTTCATGGCATGAACTGTACAGTAGCATTGAAGATGCCAGTCACATGAGGCCTAGTGACCTGGAATAGCGGCCAGCAACTGTATTGCAAACTTAGGGGTGACGTATGGCGGTTGATCAAAACGACTGACGTCCATAGGTCTAGACGAGATTGTGCAGGGTAGCAACGGAGGTAGAAAGTCGCTTCGGCTGCTCTTAAAAATATGAGCATAGTTTCTTCCATAAGGTTTCTCAAATTGGTCTTAAACGGTTTCGTTTTGCACGGACTAGTTACAGTTAACTTGTTAATAAGAAACGTGTTGAAGGATTGGGTAGTTGTCCCATGTATCTAGGGTTTTGATTACTGTGTACTATTCTGTTCGGGTTGCGTTAAATATTCAATAGTGAGCAGACTGAGTGAAGTGCGCGTGCTTTGAGTTGAATTCGGTTCTGGATGAAATCTCACAAGCACATGAAACCCACTGGGACTCTCTGTGTCGCATTCATGCGAGAAATATGAATGGCAAATGAACTTCTTTGCTTAGGGAACACAGATGTTACCCACTTCCCATGTTACCAAACACCTCTTAGGGTGACGCTTTCCATAAGGCAGTGAATGTAACAGAACCCAGGTCTTCCCAGAAGAGGTCTTAAGAATTTAGCACTTGATCAAGCAGCATGTAATAGATGCTTAATGGATTTTCTTTGTTGATCTAGTGCATCGTTTGGAGTGTGCCCTTACTCGGTTAATGTTAAATTTAACGAGAAGTGAGTGCTACTTACTCAGACACCACCATTGCAATTCAGTGTTATTTACTGACAGATATGCACGCAGTATGGACAAGCAGACCGTGTGCAGATATCTGCGATTTTTCCCGTAAATTTTCGTGGAACGGTTAATGTGTCGAATAAGGTGGTCATTGTTAAACTTTCGGTTGCGACGTAGACGGCAATTTCAATGACCGGTTTGGCTACAGAGGAAATCCTAGAAAATGCTACAGATTGTGTAACCTCAAATATCACGTTGCAATCTCCTTATTAACATTTAATCAACCTCGGCGAAAAGAAACTCTCACGTTTCAACAACGTACAGTAAAATACGGACATTTTAATCGTTGAAAATTACAGCATTTTCTAATACATTTAAGGTTTATGATCACCAATGTCCAATCCGGACAACAACTGTACTTAGGAGAAGATAGAGTCCACTGTCCCCACAAGTGTATTGGGATGCCACAGTTTGTAGTTACCCGACCAATTTGGCGAGTGATCAGATGCAAGTAAGAATTAACAGTGGCTTCGTCATATAACACTGTTTTTGAACGAAACAGAAAGAACTACTGTGACATACACCCTCCGAAACTTTACGTTTTAGGGTTCCAGTCGGGTTTGCTGTGACCATTTTAGGTTTCCTTGCGGGAAGGTCAGTTTTAATTGATGTTTATGTGACTAGATGTAATATCGTGCAACAAACTGTCATATTCGATGCTAAAACGTTCCATCATGAGGGGCACTAGCTCAGCTGTTCGTTAGTTAATCCAGTAGGTCAAATGTTGTCAGTTCTACCTGTACATGCATCCACCGAAAGATCAATGCCACAACAAATAGTAAGATAACTGCGTTGACCTACGTATTTTTAACTACTGTTTTCAAGTTGTTTGGTTCCGTTTTTCATTATTAGATATGGTTAATGAAGCCATTAGAAATGAAAACTTGTCTAGACACGGGTGTACACACAACCTGTGTGAGCATGACCGGATGATTCATACATTTTTATTCACGCTTGGCAATTGCATAGTCATGCTTGTTCTTAATGCGTGCGTCATTTTGGTTTGTTGACGTATGTGTTCATGACTCTCTGTGTACGGGTACGAGCAGCTCCAATAGCATCATAGCAAATTTTCTGATCACTGCGGACGGGAAGATTACCGGAGAATGGGACAACATTTCAGTTTCTTTTTGTCGATCCGCTAAACACCCTTGTCATCTCTGACAGTGTGATCAACATTGGAATGGAAAGTTCTGTTTTCGTTTTGCGGTATGTTCAACAGGAAACCTGCAGATTAAACACCATTCTCATCTAGCTGAGAATCTAACCCTGATCAAGAGGAACGCGAACTTGTTTACACAGAGTTTCACAAAAAACGAACAACCATCTCCCCAGAACCTATGATGTGATAGATACTTCCAAAAATAAAGGTTTCGTATAGTTCTATTATTCAGGTTCAATACAAACTGTGGAACCATGGAGAATTGTTTGCCTAACTTTGTCGACACGTGTGTTTAGGATTTTAAAGAGATCGAGAGGATGAGCATTTATTTTGCAACCTCGTTTATACGTAAACGAAAGTCTTACATGGATTTCCCCCTTTTTCTATTAACCAGATGCCATGACCTAATTCTTATCATGTTCCAAGTTGGAAAACGATCAAAACAGTGATTTCCTCTCAACATATTGATGATTCTTTAGTTTGGAAGAGGCTCAAGTGCGAACAATCTAGACGCTGACTGCACTGAGAAAACCATAAGAAAAAGCGAAACGAACGCGGTAAGCGCTCAATAGGCTGAGCTACGTAGCTCCTCTGGAAGCCTACACATTTGACATTTTGATTCAGTCACCCAGCTAATTTACTGTTTCCTACGGAATCCATTAAAATTACATCAAACTGTCTGTCCAAGCAGGATTTTCCAAGCACCTCATGCTGGAATCTGCTAACGCCACCGACAAGTATTGAACTTGTATTAATCTTAAGTAATCTGATAAATCAGAAGAGATCCAATCGCAAAAATTTGGGCTTCGACTGGAATCGAATAATTGGTAGAAAAATCGTGGCCATACGTGGCGAACACTGTGTAAGTTGAATTACAAAGTCACGATGGAAACCCGGTACACCTTTGGACTTAGTTACACACGGAGTTTACTACTTGGCTCAATATCGACCCCAGTGCGACCCGGTCAGTTGGCAGATACAGACTTTTGTTGAGTAGCAACGCAACGTTGGTACCACATCGTAGATTTTGATTTTTTTAGTTGGGTGCAGATATGTTAAACTACTTTTGCTGACTGATATGTGCACAGGTGTAATGCACAGTCACTATGAACAGAATATTTGTGAACATAAAGCAGACATCCAGACAACATGAAATTTGAAAATTCCTGTGAATTTCCCGAATACCGGTAATCGAAACACCTGCGTCACATGGATTGTGGTAGCTCAACTGCTGCAGAACATGCTCAGCTTGCTCCAGTTACTACGCAACTGTCGCTCAGTGTAATGAATAACGTGAACAAAGCGCCAGTAGGTTGGTCTGACTTGTCCAACTGAGGTAGGCTCTACAGACGAGAAGTGGGAGTTTACGTCGGTAAAAGTAGTTTGGACTATGTACCTCAAATCACCCCGTACATTTGGAGCTGTTTTAAACAGGATATCCTTTTCCTTTTCCGAAGTTGTTGAATTTTTTTCGTTTTGAAGAAATCTGTAGCATCTTATCATTACAGCCCTTGGTTTCCATAACAAATATGCCAGTAACACTGTCAAATCTGTCATGAGAATTTCGTCGCGTTTAGAAAGAAGTATCATGGATTGGAGGTATTTAGTTCAAGTAAGCATGCATGAATACTGTGGGTTTTGATGGCCTTCAATATTGGGGTTCGTTTTGAGGATACCAATGATAATGTTTTTGACGGGAGTAAAAATGAAAGTCCGACAAGGAGGGTTTTCAAGGTGTATCTCAGCATGCAACTGACCACCCTTATGGTGTGGATATTTAAAATTTCCCCTCAACAACACTTCTGGTATGGCTGTACGAAGCCAAACACATAATAATTAACGCAAAGTCCTAACTGGGTTACGCGGGATTTGCGACAAAGGGCTTCCGTTACCAATAATAAACATCATTTTCAACCATCTATTGTAGGTCTGTTTGGTAGAGAGGCTGTTTACAGATAATCATTGAAATGTTAGTGATTTTATCACATAGTCCGGTTTGAACGTGCAGCACCTGGTCTGCTTCTATTAAGTGTCTAGTCTCTACTTTCCTCAGACCTCCAAAGCACACTTCTGGTTGCTATGCTACGCAATCTGTGCACAACATTTCTCCCGCTGATCTCCGGACCAGAAGACTAACTGTGCGTCCCCGGCAAATTTGTTTTGCTGTTGTTTATTAATATATGTCAGTTCCGCGACGACGGATGTATCCAAACCTGATCAAGAATACGCCCTGACGCGACTCGAGATTGGCGTGACCGAATCACTCAAAAGAGCAGTCATCCTACACCTATGAGATTTAGATCACTAGGTTCGCCACACCCATACCTCCCGTGTAATGCACGGGATTCCGGTCAACAATTCCAAAGTGAATAAGCAGTCGAGATTAGCCACCACCGAATCAACGGCCACTCGATTATGCAACCAGATTCCTTGGTCGCAGTATACGGTATTGCAATCTCTGCAGTTACCATAGCCAAGGGATACACAATTATTTTTCACTGCCCCAAGAAGCCTGAAAAATAACTGTGATTTAATAGAATGTAGATCTCCAAAGCACATTATTAACATTCATAATTCGCCATATGAGAGGCTGCACGCTTAAAAGTTTGAAGCACTTCAAAAAATCAAATGTTACTCCGTCAAACTCTTCCCCGATGTTCACGTATTGCTTTAAATCCTTTGAAACTAGATTTCTTGGTTAACCTGAGGTTCATGTGAGATTTCCATTGTGCTTAGTTTACTGGAAAAACATTCTGCGTGACTTTTAATCATACAACCATTTAGTTTGCATTCAGTGTAGGGAAACAGTTAACCCAGTAGCTTCACTTGGTGACTCTTGAGTAAGCGTGCATTCGCACCCGCCTAAGTACAAGCTCACTTTGTGGAATGCTGTGAATCCCCCAAATAATGTAATGTTCCGTTGTCAGTCAAATCCGAGGTTGTTGCTTCACGCTGTTGAAATGCATATCAGGACTACAATCAACTATTTGTCAACCATCATCTTTAGAAATAAGTTAAACTTTCTCTGCAACAGTACTGTTTGCCATCTACGGAAGTGCACTGTCTACAATTACTCGAAAGCCTTCTAAAGCTTTATGAACATTCTTTATTCATATATATTTGTTTATATATATGATCATATATGTGGTTACAGCTATAGTTGAGTATAACTGTCAATAAACCGTACGTACTGGTTACGATGTACATTGTAATAAACAAAGTGAAAACACTGAAAAACCCTCGTTCTCTTTTATAGAAATAAGGAGTGATCAAATCAACGCGTTTTGCTACCCCCAAGTGGTGGTAGACATAATGATCAGGTTCACAGGGTTTACGCGGTTTACCATATCATGCTTGAAAGAAAAATAGCTAAGGTAGTACACTGCTTATTGGCTGTGACCTTTTCAACGACTTACAAGCTGCTTACCATGGTAGTGAGGATGGGATATGAAATGCAATGGCTATTTAGAGGGAGTTAATTACCAAGTCACTAACAACAAGCAGAGGCACTTAACATTCAGCAATCTTACTCGACTGTTCTGCTGATTCAAAAATTGATGTGAACTCATAATCGTATTGTTGTACATGATGTTGTTGGAATCAGACTGAAGAAATATCGTTTAGGCCCCTGTACGTATGTTTTTCTCTTCAGTCAGTTTCTACTTAAGATTTTTCTCCGACATACCTACTCTAACACATTACACTTTTCGACGATTGGAGTGTCATGAGTCACGTTTATAACCAGAAGTAAACAGAGGGATTTTAGATGAAACCTTTCAAGGCAACAGCAATTGAACGCTCACATTTCTGATGAAAATGGCAGCAGATACAAGCAACCTTTCATCTGATCGAACCAGATTTGATGTACCAGCGAATAAAATACTTGTTCGTTGAATTTCCCATCAACTGATTGTCTCATTTCGTTTGGTTTTTACATAGCCACAACGAAAGCGTTTGACATGATGAACAGAGTTGTGTGCGCATATTAATTCAGCATGAAGGCATGCCCAAAATGTGGACCTACTTTGTACAATCAATGTTTAGAATTGAATGATTACTTTCTCATATACTTCAGAAAGCTTTCCCCATCTAAGAATCAGAGGGTCGTTCTGAATCAGCTCAGTTTTTCTTAGTTTTTAAATATATAACGTTATTTACTCGTTTCCATCCATCAATTGATTTGGGCTCCTATTTAGCCAAAAATCCAAGAGTAGCCTGACTCACTGACATCACCTGTTTGCCAGTTCGACGCGCCAGCATAACGATCCAGTTTAGGATGTTGTGTGTGAGTTCACATTCGACTATATCAGACTTAAGTTAAACGTACATATTGTGGACACCAAGCTGTCTGCAGATTGCTAGGTCAACAAAACGACTGTGGTGAAGAAACCGTGTGTTAGATGTAGTAATCACTCTTTAGCTGTCAGTTGTCATGCAGCATTTATTACCACATTGTAACAACGTCAGATCTTTATCATGTTTTGCCAACGCACCAGTTACCTTCACTTGAACCTTAGCTGTCTTGTTCTCAAGCAAAGCAACCGAAAATGCGTCGTTCAGCTTATCAGATTCTAAACAAGGTAGATATTCGTTTTGTTTGGACTCGTTTAAGTTAGTGCATGCATATCTTGTGCACACTTACCTAAGGAAAAAACAGTGGTCGTAACCCATTTATCATTTGTTTCTTATTGATTTGGCGAGCGTCGTGATTGTCGTCGCCGGATTTTGACGTCCCCTGATTTGACACGAGAAAATTTGAGAAGAATATGATACGGCATGACTCTGATATTCTCGCAGTTGCTCCTAGTCAACAGCTGTTTTTGCAATTAAGTTTAACTGTAATAAGCATGAGAGGGTCTGGTCAGGTATTTCTAAGATATCAAGCCATCATCGTTTTTCTCGCCTTCTTGGTATTTGAACTATTGCGCTTGTTGAAGTCTGGACTCGACTTTTATCTAAATAACCGCACTGTTCACCACTCAACAAATGTACAGTGGGCGACACTTTTGTAAATTTTGCCATTTCACAAATTCTCTGAAATTGTCGATGTGTTTTGCATTGACACGTCATTTATTAGAGAAAAAGAAACACCAGCGAAACGTAGAGACGGTGTAAGTCTTACACAGTTCGGGATTAATATTATAGACATATATTCTGGAACACCCGATAAAATTTATTTTGTGTCTGCCGTAGCAGAGGATTCTTCGAATTCCTTTCACGAGTGTCAATTACAGTTGTCCATAAAACCGCGGCATAAATCAAGCGGTTAATGGGATCACAACAAAGGAATGGTTCACGTGATGTGATAACGCCCGATATCACTAACAGTCCCCTTTTGAGTCAAGTTTCACGTTCTACTAGATAATCACTGTTTAGTTTAGTGTATGCTCGTACACACATCAGCTAGGCGGCCGTCGATTTGCAAATATCAATCTTGTCGGTTTTGTTGGCTCACATCGCCCAAAACCAAGTGATTCTGTGTCACGATCTATCAAGAGATGGCCACATAAACAGCTTATCTTGATGGAAAACAATCAGAATTATCGAGTCGATCTATGATTGAGCAGCCCTTCCTGGTTCTTTTTTGATTTTTACTGCAGAGGGGTTGAAATGACAAAATTTCAAACTTCTAAACGACGAAAATACGGATAAATGCGTAAAAATTGTTTGACGGTTACCAACATAACACCCCTTCATAGCCAAATACTTTTATATGTAAAAATGCAATGGAGGTGTTAAACCACACTTGCCTTGACATATAGTGGCAGGCATTTGCTTCGAGCAGAGATCAAAACAAGTATATGTTGAGCAAATCGTTTATTACGTTGTTAAATTGCACTTCAGGATCAGTAACACAGTCTTATTCGAGGTGTTTGTTGTCCACCTACCGGATAGTTAGCTGATTGTTTGTTAGACCGATTGTGAAAGGACCTGGCTATCCTAATCTACATTTGGTTTCCAACATCACGTCTTTCCTGAGAGATTGTGACGACGTTTCTTTTACAACAGAGTCTAACATTTCTGTTTACATCCGCTCGTTTCATAGCAATGTTGGTGTAGACAACGACTGTCCACTCACCGTTGTATTATTCGTTATATATGGGCTATTCTGGATGGAAATTCCAAACGTATTACGTTTTTGTAGATTGACTTGTAAGTTAGCCGTGCTGTATGTTTCTTGCAGGCTTGCGTGCTGTTTAGATCCTGCGGGCTGTGCTGACTGTGACTTCGGTCCTTGCGGGTTCAACCTTGTCAGATTGGCCGAAGGGGGGCAGCCAGACAAAAAGCAGATGCCTGAGTGTCTGTGGACTTCTATCCATTCTTTTCTTCGGCTTTGTTGGTGCATTGTCTGCCTGGCTATTCATAGTTGAGCGAGAAATTTGCTTTTCATCCCCATCTTCTCTAGGTTGCACTAACCTGCAATCCTATACTGCAACGCTTCTTGTATTACGCTTCAAAAATCTTTCTTCCTAGTTTAGATCTCGTCATTGCAGCCTCTCTCTGTTTAGTTTCCGAGAGATAGGGGTTTCGCTTTCCTTATTAGCCAATCAAGTGGCTAACCAGCATTGGCCGACATTGGCCCCACTGGCACACCTCCCAGTCTTATTCCTTCGGGTTTACACTGGATATGTGGTGTGTTGGTGGAACTGCAATTGGTGCAGCGCAAGCCAGTTGCAGTGATATATAAGCGCAGGCGTCCTTTGGCTTCGGTCACTGTGACAGGCTAATCCGAATCGGATGTCGTCAACCATGTTTCTTGCAAATACCAGGTAAATCCAGTTCTAAGTAAAATCGGCTTTGTCTGGTCTTCTTCAGTTCCATTTTCCATGCAGGTGCAACGAAAATGGCTAACTTGTAGTCATCAATCCATCCACCTATTCCTTTATAAACAATAGGCTGACTAGGCTCCATGATCAATTTATCAAACTTATACCTTGAAATAGCATTGGGCTATTGATGTTGATTCCTAAATCGTTTATTCAGCCAGGCCAAGGTTTCACCCATATCTGACTTGAAAATTAAGCCATAAATACACCGGAAAATTTGTCTTTTTCGCAAATTTTTTGATATAGAAAAACAAAAGGCTTAAAGTTTGTTCACGGGAATTATTTCATCTGAGGACTTGGTATGTAGTGCTTGGGAGACGCCTCGAGATTGCAAACTGTAAGCTATCCTTCAGGTGGTACTCACTCAAAGATTTGTAACTTCTAATAGTCTGTTCAATTGCCTGGCCGGTATATATTCTCAGTTGGTACTGCCGATCTTGAAACATTCCTTTCTCATCAAAAACTGGGTGAAGTAGGCTGGTATTGCACAATTTGTGACCGGACAAATTTGGCTGCATCTTCACTGGTGTATTTTACTGAACACCTATATATCAGTATGAGGATGCAAACGAGATACCAGAGGAAGTCAAATGTCCGAACTCACCGCTTTCAATACCGCAGTAGAGACAACCTCACGAAGAGTTGTCTGTGAGCCCGTAATACCGGTTTGAAGCTTAGGATAGCACAACGTTCAGTTCTGATACTGAGTATATAACGTGAAATGCTCTTGCAGGATCGCATTGGTGTTGCGCCATTAGCACAGTATGATGAATGAGGTAGTCTTCTTGTTTCTATACGTGGCTGTGACGTCATGCGTTTGCGTGATACATTTTCTGACCCAACTCATGATACACTCATTGGTTCTGGTTTACAAATAGCGCTGATTGCTGCTCTCATAGGACGCTTCGCATCTACGTTGATGGTTGCAGATAACATTGGATTATACCAGACCCGGTAGCAGTTGTTTTACATCGGGTGTTGGAAGCTGGAATGTTCTGAACGGGATCGCTGTGTAAACCGCATTGTATGTTCTCCCGCTAGAACTAACCGGACGACAGCGAATTTGTTGGCATACATCACTGTTCTTAAAAGGAAGTCGAGGAATACCGGCTCTATGGACGCCGTATCAGGTCGAATTCCTTCGTCAAGAGACCGTTTCGACTATGTGGCAAACGATTTAGAGTGACCATTTAGTTGTACACCAGCCTGTTGTTGACTTATATTCTCTTTGCTACCACTGGTTTTCGTAAACGTTCCAGGGAACGACAGGAGATGTCTCTTCTTTACACATAAGTTAACACAAGACAATGGTATACAGGTTTGATAATGAGAAGTGATGTTGTAGGACACATTGCACAAAACGGTTTTGAACTCATTCGCCAAACACTTGTGTCAAACAGCTGGGGTTTGTGGAATACAAATGGTTCGATCTCCCTTCACTTCGAAACATCCGCGTCTCAAAGCAATTCCTTCTTTGAAAGAAAACAAATGTTGAAAATATTTCGACATTGTGGATAGCTCTCTTTTGTTCGTTGCTTTTATTAAAAGATTCTCGTGCACAGTATACAATTGCTTGGCTATAACCCCTACGTTTGATACGTGAATGAAGTGCCAGAACGATCAAACTTTTGACGTTTCAGTTGTGTTATGCACATGGATTAATTGTATTTAGGCTCCATGATCGGTGAAAAAACCTGTGACAGACTTTATCCGAACATTAGCTGTTTTCGATGGATTCAACCCAACATTATTCTAGCAAATTAGCCTGAAATAGCTGGCCTAGTTTGCAGTAACCGGAAACGGGCTTACCTGTAACAATTTAGTTCGGCCTTTTTACCCCGACTCGTGTCTCTCGGCTGAACGGATCACTCAGTATCGTTTCCCATCTATACGCCCTTCACCTCCTAGAACAAAGTAAAAACTGTCTTGGATAATTTTCTGCTGTTAGTAACTGATGTGCTTCCCATTTTAGATGATGAATTTTGGGAAATTCCTACAGAATGCGGAACAATGAGCTCAAGATAGCACCGGTATTTATGTGATCGGTGACAACACCGAAGCACTTTGTTAAGAATGTAGGTATAACACTCAGTCCAGTATGAATCAACCACACACGTGCTTCTTATTATGGAGAGGATATTTTAACATCGGCAACCCCCCAAAGATATGCGTGGGGCGGTGCATATAGGACAACTTCACCTAGTATAGCTTGTTGAAAAGACTATCTCCTCTCCCTATTGTCGAGTTTACATCACTATTTTTTAACAGTATGCTGAAGTACCACAGATTATTTAAAAGAAACGTTCTGACAAAGGACGTCTGCTTGCTGCTTATTGTGTCCATCACTGCACCGTTACTCAGAGATAAAGTGTCACGTGGCAACTTAACCCGTAATGATGTCCGCAAGTCGTGCGGATCAAGGGAGAAAGATCAACACCAATGTCGTTTGGAGTTGTACATTACAATACATAGTGATGCATGATACCAACTCTTTGTTTTATATCATGCCCCAGACTCTACGATAATTAACGTAAATCCCTAAGATAACAAGATTGGGAGAACTGCCTTTTTCGCTCAAGAAAATACTGTGGTTTCAGTATTGCAGGAACTTTTTTTGCCTGAACGGTGTACTTGTTACAACAATAGGATAATGCACTGTTAACAAATCTGTTTCTGAGAGGGTTAATTCTATTGAAAAACACTTCAGATGCATTCACTTAATCACATCGGATATACCATAGAGGTGGTCACTGATGTGCTGTTTAGACTAATCAGGGAAGGGTGGAGTATGATAGCATTTCGCCCTAACGTGCTGACATCTGTCTCGTTTATGTCATGTGAACATGCATTTAAAATATCCATCCAGTCAAATGTTGTTCTCACTTACAAAACAGATATTGTCTCATAATTTGTGTAAGCTGCGGACAGCAGCGTGGTAACGGTGTTTGAATGTCACACGCATCATTGAAGAAAGGGTGCCGGTAGCTCAAGTATCGATTACATCTACCAAATATAATCTAAAATCGATGGTTCAAAATTTTTGTAAAACATTGAACATCTTTCTTTGACTCACGCGTGCTGAGCAATTTATCGTACGTTACCTTTAACAGCGTTTAGTTTCAATTGTATGTTGAGAAGTGCAAAATAAAACTTTTGTTGAATATTCAGAATGCCGCTCCAGAATTATACTAATGCGCTGACCAGGATCACGTCAAACTTCAAAATTGACTTCAGGTGATGTTTGTTCAACTTTGAATCAATTTCTGCAGACGGTAAAGTATAAATGAATGCTGTCACTCTGGTTTGTTCCAAAAATCCCTAACAGTCAAGAGTTGTGTTTTCGTATTGTGTTCAGCGAAGAATTATTAATTTTTGGGATTATACTTCTCAAAAAGGTCTTACCCCCACATGTGATCTGAAACATGGTAAATTTAGAAAGTTTGGGAGTTGAACCCCTCATAGCTGTCGGTTCACCGATTTGACTACTAATTTTCTGTGTGTAAAACATTGATTGTAGTCCCTGAATTTATGTAAGTCATGGCCACTGGCCCCGAACATTTCGGTTGTTTCTGACACCTGCAGGTAACCTACTGTACAACAGAAACAGGTGACTTCAAACGGAACAGTTGCGATGAAACCCCTCAGGATTGTGACCTACACAAATTTTAATCACTTTCATCTTGTCAGCTTGTCCATATCAAACAATAGTTGAACTCTCCCTGCATATGCTTACAGTTAGAAATTTTTCCAGTCTATCCCACAAGGTGGACGTTTAGGAACTGAAACATTTTCTTTGTCGGTACATTACTTGTAACAGCACAATTTCGGAAAAGTATGTTCAAACAATGGAACTCTAAGAAAGTGATACCCGGTCTTTCGAAAAAATCAAAGGTTGTTGTACTCAAATGTTCTGTGGTTATTCAAAATAAAAACTTTGAAACGACAGATTTGTTTAGTCGTCCAATGAAGTGAGATGATTTTGCTGTTAGTCGAAATTATTGGTTGACTGAAATGAATAAACTTGGGCTTAGAAACAAAGTAAGACATTCGACAAAATTTCAGCGATGTGACGACAGAAAGGCATTGTGTTTAAGTACTACAGATAACACCGTGTGAATTATCAGAACATGAGGAACTGAACAGAAATCGGCCAAAATGATTGGGTGAGATTTTAGCCTCATAAAATTGCGGCGAAACACGCCATACATTTATGTCAGTCGTGCGATCGGTCGAAGAAAGCTGGCATACTTGCTGATACACATGTTTGTGCGTTGTTTACTATGAAGGTAACAGCGATTTATGATACTTATAAGTTATACATTAGCCACCAATTTTAGTGGAAATGCCAATTTGCCGCACTTGTTCTTCCACCCATCTCAGCCAGTTTTCCCTGCATCCTGGAATAGTTCTTTTGATTACTGAGGCGTTAACAGGAAAACCTGGCAGATATTGGTTCCATCACATCGATGGCGTGCTGAAATTCGTTACGTTCAGCGTCAGTAACGCAACAATTGGCTGAACAATACAACCGATTGTAGCACACACTTGTTGAAACTCTTGCATTTACACCCAATTCTAAACTACAGAGTAACATTATTTCGAATGGTCTTTCGATGTGTGCATTAAGCAATTGACAGACAAAGAAGAACAAAGGCTTTGTATTTATCATTTATGATCACAAATTTTATAACTGGCATAGTTTTTGGAACATAAATGACGTTGCCTATAGTTAATCTCTATTCAGGCAAGTTGCTAGTGTACTGAATACACAGTCAACATGTTTTCTCTGCAGAAAAATGTCGCACCTACTCCGAATTGAATACACGATTGCAGTTTCTCAAACAATCATTCAGTTCACTGGTGTCTCACTTGCACACATTCAACTGGTCAGAGTGAACATATTGCTTCTCCCGTTAAACCGTCGTTCGAGTCATGAACAGTATTATATCAAAAAATGTCAAGGCTGTCCAGATACCGATGGTTCTGTGCACGTTCTGATTTAAATCTGAAACAGGAGAGAAAAGATAAATGATGTCAATTTTATCTCTGAGCTTGAACGATTGTCACTACACTGGTCACATCATCAAAACCAGCAAACGAACAGTGGCTGTTATGGAACACAGCGTTCAAAAGTGCTGATCATAGTTTGCGTTTGAACCCTTGTAAGCGGGGTTTCTGTGGCAGAACAAATTGAAATAGACCATACCAACTCTTGTAAACCAAAAACTGCCAGATGATGCCAGTTCCGTTGACCATCCTTTATTATAAGGTATTCATATACTTAGTTCATTAATAGTTAACAGCCAAGTTAGGGAAAACTACTTGTTTATATTTCGTTCTAAGTAGCTCGAAGAAAGATGATGTCCTTGGTTGGGTTTCTGTAGGAAACCCAAAACGTGACGTTATCACCTCAAAGTTGTTTCCGAACAAGTGCATAATATATATATGTATCACAAATTGTTTGGACTAATGTTTGCCACAAGCTCAAAAGAGAACTCTTTCTTCGAACGGACGAGTGTGTTGTTACGTGTGTCAGAT
Source organism: Paragonimus westermani (assembly GCA_008508345.1). Lineage (NCBI taxonomy): Eukaryota > Metazoa > Platyhelminthes > Trematoda > Plagiorchiida > Troglotrematidae > Paragonimus > Paragonimus westermani. The sequence continues at coordinate 226,062 of QNGE01000143.1, forward strand.
AACATTCAACTAGAAAAAAGTCATCCAATTATTTTTTGGACCAGACATTTCAGTTCTACTGCAAGTCGATTGAGTACCGTTTATGAAACTTTTGATGATACGTTTCTAACTGTTTCTTTGCACTGGTAGGCAAAACAAGGTGAAGGGCGCAAGCTATTGAATTCCGATTAGTACGTGTACATTTATGCAAGGGAAGTTATGTAGTGCTAATATTAGCCAGCAAACTAAAATTATACCGGTAGACGAACTTTTAAACGTGCGCAGCTAATACTGGAGATTATTGACCCCTGGAGCAAAATGACTTCATCTTGCAAACAAAACACAGTTTACATGAATCTGGAAAATCATTTTTCATTTAGCAGTATAGTAAAGCTTCCAGTTAGACGGGCTTGATAATACAGAAACAATCTTTAGTGATTCTTGGTGCGTTTCTAATAAAAAACTGTTGAATGGTTACCGTCGGAAACAAAACATTTAGTAGGCAGTAAGCAATAAGTTTGCTTTCAGTGGACACCGTAATCGTATTTGGGATGAACGTGCCCGTGCTGTAAACATATACTTTTTGTTTACGGATGCTACAAAAAAGGCATATGCCGGTTTATTGATGCATCACCCACTAAATAGAGTACAACCTCGCTGGAGGTATGTTAAACTGAATAAATCTACAGCATCTTATATTGTATATCATTAGCAGGTTTTGATCACGGTAAGAAAGTAATTACATGCTGAACACAACCAGCAACTTGTACGTTGCACTCGTGAGCTGCTAACTTGCATACGGGCAGCTTCGTTCGGAAACACAAAATGTGAATTAGAGCTGTCTTGGTGTTCTTTGTTCCCTACTTACCAAATATGGCGTGTTCAATATGAATAATTTTTCGTCCGACGTGTTTAATCTGCAATAATTTATCATAAACGGCTGCAAGTGAACAGACCGTCTTGGGAAAATTAACCCGTTATTTAGTGAATGCGAGTCGTCGCACACGAAGTGAAGACGCATAATCCGTTGGATAGTAGACGGCTTCAAACAATTCTTGTCTAAATCGCTGACTGGATATCATGGTCCACTTGAATGGTGTGCAGACCAAATAGAAAACTGGTGAAAATTCTCTGTGAAAATCAGAAAATGGAGCATGCAGAGGAATTTAGCAGATTATAGTTTTGAGTTTTTCAACGTTGCAGTCGGTTGTCGATGCCGTCTGTGGCACACTGAACTATGTAAACGTCGAACCGTAACCGAAGAATATATTGAACGCATATATTGGATATTGTGTGCAGTGGTTGTGACAGAAACACAACGTCGCTTGCGTTCTTCAGAATTTGTCCAATTCACATCTAACGCAGTAGATAGAAATAGTGCTTCACGGTTTTTCTGTTTGCCTTGTAGTTTATAACCATACCATTAACTAATGTCTCCGGAAGCTGCTTACCACTGTAATCGCCTCATGATTATAAGACTAATGTTAGGTGGGACCGCATTTACTAATCGTTTTAAAACATTGTATGCTACCGTATAAGCCATCGGTCAAGCATAGTGGCTCGATGTATCACATATATTTGATGCTGAAAACCTACTGGTAAAAAACTACACGACTAAGTTCCAACCCGACCCCCATCGAAACCAATGGCTTCCACAGTGAAGCATTATGAACAACCAACACTGGCACTTACGCCATCTTTTCTACCAGAGAGCTATTCCAGCTAGAGTACTGTGTAGACAAAGATGTCTTATTAGATAGCGCATCTGGATTTATATGTTTCCTTGGACAGTCACCATGAGAGATAGTTATATCGCCATCGGCTCATTTAAGTCGGATTCTACTAAGAATAGATTCAGACGTTGGGCGTATACATCGATTACATCAACTGGCAGAGTGGTGCGCTGATTTTTGTATAATTTTCGTATGTTATATTAAGAACTGTTGAAGGCAAATGCAGAGTTTTTGGAATTCCGACGGGTCACGATCAGATGCATTCTGTTGTTGCTTCAAAAAGCGACGAATAGTTAATTCTACAAGAGAAGAGGTTACACATTATTTACGCTTGCGGTATCCAAAAGCACACCTCACGCGAGATTCTGTTGAATCTTTCACGTCATCACCATGGGAAGATTATTCGGCACTCAGTCGTTGATATCAAATATCAACCACTTTTGATGCTCCAAACTATGTCTCCAAAATCAAGAGGGATCATGTAAACAGTGGAAGAACGAAATATTTGTCGTAGTTGCAATCTCTTGACTAAATGCATGCGTCATTTAGTGTGCATACCTCTGGTCGGAAGTAGCTTGATTCCAACCAAAATGGTTTCACCCTAATGAAGTGACTTCAAAATATTTTTCCCAAATTTGACAGTTTTCAAGTTGTCAATTACATTTGAACGCTTCTACAATCTTTCGGAAATGTGATGTATGCCGTAATAATGGAAATTGAAAAGAAATTTTTTGTCTTGTAGATGTCAGTTCAGTGAGTGCTCCGTGACATGTTACTTTCAAATATTTTTCAACCGTTTATTTTGAATGACAACAAAGTTGTATTTTCTGGTCACATTTCACTGTGAAATGTCGAGGAAAATGAACAATTCCATCAAGGGATTCATTTTGTCAGCTCTGTGATATAGGCATATAATGCAATTGACAACCCTTAAAATGTCCAGCTGTATGCGAGATCCACGTGACACACGCACAGTAATTGGCACAGTAATTGATGTGGAAAATACGGATTGTGAGCAACAACGTCCGTTCCAAAGGAAATATATAATTTTGTATAAAGTGTTTCATTAAAAAGAGAGTACACATCAACAAAAGGCATATAAATAAGACAATTAATCCACCGGAAATGCTGGGAGATTTCCGGAAGACATTGCGCGACACTTAATAATTAGCGAAAATTGGCTGACGTACTATTTGGTAGACGTATAACATGCCACGGGTGTTTACGTGTTCTCTTTGTCATTAGGCAGTATTCCTGGCTCTAACATACACATTATGAAAGTTGATTTGCTTGAGCAAGTCAACCGGTTGTTAATATACTACCAACGACCGTGGAGAAATAATCGTTTCTTTTAGTAAGCCTCTTGGATATGGAGAATGTGAATCTCAAAACCTTTCATTCAAAAGTTGTGACAATGAAGATAACTGAAAAACTGTAAGGTTTGCGCAGATTCCGTTCACGAGGAAATAGACGTGGTAAATGTTAACAATATTATTTTCTCTATGTGGGCTCTATTTTCTAGTGAATATTTTCATGAATCCATACCTAACCTCAACGCTTTCTCAGTCATCTTATGTCTGCTTGCATGACACTTGATGATGCTTTCACTGAAATTTAGTCACCAAGCTAAGCACCGTGTTAGATAGTTGCACCTCAGCTTAGTCATGACTGATGGTTAGTTATCAAGGCGTAGCTTTCAACTTATCCTAAGTTAGTTCATTTGGATGTATCAGAATATGGCTGCTGTTACAGCAATACGTTAGTGTGTTGAAGGCCGAGGAAGGGGAAGACTCGGTTATGGGAAGAACATGTGTTAAATTTACAGTGAGGCGGCAGGTACACCCAAATATATACAATCCATTGTTGTGTAAGCGTTACAAGAGGTTTTGCGTTCTCCTACAAAAACTTTTTGAAATAAAAGTGTATGGGTATGTTTGCGTTGTGTCATCTTACACTTAATTGTTGTAATAGGGTCAGCTTGAAGATTCTAGTCAACCTATTGCACGTCCAAGAGGAAATCATTTTAGTCGGCCGTCTTATACAATGAATCAACTACCAGAGTAAAACGACTCGCCAGATGCGAAGGATTTTGATGTAGACAAGTCTTTGTTAGAAGATCTTCCAGAGAGGCAGCGAGAACACGAAATGTACGGCAAATGACACGACAGTAGTCCGGATTAAAATTAGTTGCGTCAGGAACCACAATTCGGCCAGGCATTTCAGGACTATACTGTCGCTAATTCAACAACAAGCAGTTATCCGATTGACAGATTTGGGTAACAAAACATAAGGAGTCTCAGTAATTCAAGCAAACAGTATAAAGCGCGCTACATCAAACAGTAAATATCACGCTTTCTCAAACGCCACAAAGAATCGTATTTAGCAAATTAACAACTTCTGTTCGTTTATCGTTTTGCCCATTACTTCTTATAAGTGAACATCCTTTGATCAGGTCACAAGAGAATGCCTCATTGTAAGTGACAGTGCTGTTGGAAACTGTTGAATGGGCGACGTATAGCAATTTCAGTCAACTTGCCGAAAGGGAAGAACGCGTGTAAAGTTGAGATGTATTTTGAGTCCACGATTGTTCCGGGTGCTTGTTCCGCTAACAGGGATGCACATTTTTGTCATTCTTTAGGGAATAAAGCACAACGGTAGGTGGCACTAGAATTATTTCACACCAAAACTGACGAATATGAAGCCATGTAGACCTGTTGTAATTGAATATGATGCTGATTTTGGGGTTTTGGCCTCGAAGTGGCCTTTCCTCCAGCCAACCTAAATAAGCACAAAGCAACGTGGAATCCCTGTTTGTAGGATGTGAGACCCAGCTTTTTTTGTCGGAGAAATATTATCGACTGACCCCATGTCCTTCTAAATTCGTAACCCTCGAGCCTTAGATGTTTTGACCGAAAAAGTTGCACGTTCTCATGTGAGCAAAACAAACGTTGTTATGTGAAACATCAGTGGAGCTAAAATATAACCCTCCCTTCCACATGCATTCTTTACACTGAATAAACATTAATCGTGTTTTTGATCGAACATCTCAGGTTCTCACTACTTCCCAGACGGTTTTGTTGTAAAGACGTGCTTGAAACCAACGCACGCGCTATCGGTCTCTCCTACTGACTGATCTGCTGCATGAGACCGCTCACCGAGTTGACCACGTTTCTCGAAATGTAATAAACCAGCAAACACCTCTTGGCTGGCTTTTGTGAAACAAACACGTACGATATGACACGTACCAAATTTATGTGGACACGATTTCGGCCGAAGATGGAATTTTGGGACAATGTATATCTTTTACGTTCGAGTCAGTTAATTATTTTGACTGATTTTGTGGGTGACATTTGACAATGAAACTTAATTACTAACATGTCTTTTGGAAAATAGCGGATTCGACCAAGTATTGGACCGAGATAAAATTCGACGTGGCTTGTGAAACAGCAGTGGCCGCGTCAACATTTCAGTGCCACTTTACATCGATGTGGACAGTCTATTGCACCTACGGGAACGAGATTGAAATGTCTTAACTCACTCCTTCTGCCTTGAGATGTTTTAGCTCAGCCTACTAGCATAACCTCATTTCGGGTACACCAATTATCACAAAAATGCTTACTAACTCACACAGCTATAAATGATAGGAACATGACCTGCAGAGTGGAGGAGTGTGCACTCATGTAGATTTCAAAGCTAGTCTTACCACTAGATGCGTCAGACGCCAGGCACAAGTCTACTCTTAGAGACCACTTACAATGTGAAACTGACGTCACCCCTTAGAGCTGTGGTGGTCTTGCCACCTTTCAGTTGTAAACGTTGGTTGTTCATTCACATATCCACCAGTCAAATCTCCTTGACCACAATCTATATCTTTATCTGCTCCGAACAGATACGAATAAAACGTTGCCTCCACAGCTACACGTAGCTTCGATGAGCCCCCGAAGCATCTGTCAGTCCTCAGCCTCTACTCGTTCTGTTCAACCCATTTTTGTAATGTTTGTGTTCTTAGTGTTTACACTCACACGCACATCCAATTCATTCAGGTAGGCTTTCCTTGGTATAATATGTTCACCGCTCTCTTGAATACAAAACGAACGGTTTCACCGTACCCCTCGGTCCAGAAGCTTGCGGGAGCCAATGAGCATAACAGGTAAGTTATAATAGTCGTCCATTTTTCAGTTCAGGACGTGTCGTGCAAGGTTTTGTTTATATGTGGGAGTTTATGTGCTTAATACCGTGCATTCGACATGCTTTTTGACAGGCTCTGTTGCAGTACGGTAGATAGAATATTTTATTGTTTACCGACCACTATAAATATTTTAAATGACTGATTGGCACATACTGTAAACCAACTTCTTAAGTAACTGTTGTCTAGCCACCCATTGGCAAGTTGGACGACTTTAATCTCAAATGGAACATGTTGCACTAAAACTCACAGACAGTGTGTGATGGTTTCTGGTTCTGAACAGATTTTTAATTAGTTGGTTCAATCACGTGGAATATCTTCGTTCTTGCACTATATCCGATGTGTTTATCGCTGAGTGACGGATCGTTTTGCGAGTGTGATGGATGGTGGAGTTGTATCCGAAAATCCGTTCACTGTCTATTGTTACTATGTCACCCCATATGCTTAAAACGGCTATACCTCCTACCCTGTGTACTTGTTACGAGCCGTAAGGTTTTAATCACAACGGATCTCTTCACTGTAAGACCGGTGTTCGAACTGGCACAAACTCACTTTCAAACTAACCCGACTGATTACCTGTCCCAACGGTTGCCTATTCATTACGTGCCAAGGGGTTGAAAACAACTCAGATTTGTTACGTCTTCATTGTTTCCAAATCATAAGGCCTGAAATATCTTAAAGTTAACAAGCAGTATTTTTTTTGCATGACTTGGTTTGATTTTCTATCATTGTGAGTCCGTCGTAGTAGTAAGCTGCTAACTTTAACCTGTTAATATATTCTTTTGAAGCAAAAAGGAGAGCGGTGTTCACACTCACATACAGATTTCACAATATCCTCTTCAAACAGAAGAATTTGGCCTCACCTCCTGTTGAGAGTGAGTGGATTTTTTTCTTGAGGGGAAGTAAGGTATATTGAACTCAGGGTACATGCTTGTTAGCTGGAGCTGCCTCGCATGCCTACCAGGTTGTAGATGACAACAATTCATGAGGTTCACTTATAAACCACAGACCTACTATTCTAAAAATTTGAAAGGGTGTGTTTTGGGGTACCGTCTAGCTGGAACCCTACGTTTCTCTTCGCTTGCAGCATTGTAAACTTACCTACAAATTCGTCCAACACGATAGCATGTGTATCGCATTTTATTCACCAAAATATGTAACTAACTCGTTCACTGACTACTTTCAGTGGTCATGCAGTGTCATGATGGCACCGTCTTCGTGTATTAGCGCTATCCACGTATTCTTATTACTGAAATGCACACAATTCAATGAAGATATCTCTAGGATTTTAATATCCATCGGTTTCATAATACCTTAGATGTGGCTTTGGTTGATGAGAATGGGCCTTCTATGGTTCCTGTGACAAGTACAATCAATCTTGATTTGCTCTTTGCATGGCACACTTGCTGATGCTTGCAAAAATGTTGTTTCCACTTAAACATACTGTGGCTACAGTGAAGTCTGCACCGTCTTGACGTAAGTGGACTTGAAGTTTGTTCATCTATATTACTGTTTGTACCTCTCAGGTGATGACTAGAACTTAACGTGGTACTCAACCAATTTCTTTATCTCTTGTGTGCTCAACTGTTTCTGTAAAAGAGTTATGGTACTGTTTTGGAGATCGCGGTCTGTTATACTATCAGAACGAATATTTTCAGTATTGGGCAATACGACTGCTCATCCGCCTCTGCAAAGCAGATTTGTTTAGGCTTTGTACAGTTGCCGGTGAGTGCGGACCTATCAACCGATAGGTGTACATTTTCTGTGATACACTATTCCAAGTACGGTTGAAGCATTTCATGTGTGCATGGGTTTACTAGGTAGTTTCATTACGTTGTCACATTTATTTTTTACAACCCACCCCATCAAGTCGTCACAAATAAACGGATGTAAATTCTTGCTAAAGCGGTGAAATACTCACACACAAAAGTCAGATCATTTTCACAAAGCGTAGTTGAAGTGCTTCTGAAATATTCTCAGTTTCATTGGTGGGTAGCAGGAAATGTTCAATGTATATCCACAGTTTTGTCGTCTTTCTTCCTAGTCATGTAAACCTATACAATCGGCTATACGTTACTGGTACAGAGTTCAACCTTATAACTGTACTACCCATGAACGCTAACAACCAGTGAATGCTGAATCTTGTAGATGCAATTTGTTAGTCTATCTTACGTTGAAATTCGTGATTACCCATGCGCGAATTTCCATACAAATTCGCTTAGTTTTCCTCTGCGGCTCCGGCTAGTCTCTTTGACTCACTTGTGGAATAGGTGAACAATCGAAAACGACGGCTGGACGTCCGACATAATCCACAGAAGCACAACTATTTAAACAACCCATACGTGACATTTCTGTGGCCCCAGCAAAGCATTCTAGAATGAACACCACCAACAATTGATATCAACCTTTGCGGCCAAATGGACGTTTTAATTGGTCCGTTTCGAGCCAATGCAATGGACGCTGGTTTCAATGTAGTTAGGGCTTTCCATCAGAGTACGCTCTTGTTGCTACTGAAATTTGAGCTGCAATCCACGCTTGCATGAAAATGATCATGGCTTATTCTATGTAACGCAAGCTTTTGTTTGCTCATTCATAGCCAGTTTTGTTTATTATAAAAGCCTTCGTTGGCTTCACTTGAGTTATCTGAAGATTCTAGACGATATGATGATGTGTTTGATGTGTTCTCAAATTGATTTTACTAAATAATGGGATCAAAACGTTAGCTGTGGATAAAAACTTAATAGTTTAGCCGAAAAAATAATATTTTATGAAAAATTGATAAAATTGCAAACTTTATTTTGGATTTTGCTAGGTGACTCCGCGAGTGAGCAAGCTCTCCTCAATGCTTTTACATGGTTGGACTGCTTTTGATGGCTTGATTAAGTGTGTGAATGAATCAACCGAATTTCTCATATCTTTAGCTCTTGCAACTTTCGGTGACTGCTGTACGCTTCACACCGAATTTCTGAGTGGCTGCTTACGACTCCCCGCTCCACGGGTCAGATATCCAAAGATTACGCTCCGTTTACTGACCGGACTGTCTCTAATAACGGTATGCGTCTTTTGTGAGTAAATTTGTGAATGCGGAGCATACCGCACAAGGAGAATCGGGGACTTGTTAGGACTCCGATTGGCTGACGGCAAGAACGTGTACAAACGCATGGGGTCATTCAAGCGTATGATCTGAAGGCTTGATGTGCAATGAAAACCATATGTACCATCTGTTTGTTTCATTGAATGTAAAGTACGACGTCCAACACCAACGTCGAGACATAGCCCAGCCGAAGATCAATTTAAGCCGCAATCGTATGTCGTCAACTTAATAAAACCCATCCATAAATTAATTATTAAGAAGACCTCGGGTATCTGGGTAACATAACAAGGATGAACAGATAGTCTTACACATTAATGGGACAAATAGTATTTACAATTGAGCTGCAATAATTTGAACCAGGGAAGAAATTAGGGATGTGAATTATGATCACTGTCGCAAAAGCTCTTTAGATTAAAAATCTTCAGAAATGTTTGGTTATTTGTGGGATGAATTGGTACAGCTAATTGCAGCCTCAAGTGTGTAGTTAGCCTACTAACTAATCTGCAACACCATCGGTTCACCTGTCCGTGTGTGTGAATCTCAGACGTTAGTGTAAAAGGCCATATACCAAGGAAATTACTGCAAGTAGACGGGGGATAATGTCATTTTTGTAGGCCTAATTTGTAAACCTGGACTACAGGTACTCTATCTCTATCCTCTGGAATGATTGTTAAGCAGAAAACGATGTACGCAGGTGAGTGCTAAGCTCCGTAAGAGCTAGTGCTAAACAAAAGTGCAGATCATTGTTATGTATTCGTGGAAGACCGTTTTTAAATTAACCTCTTCCTGCGTAGAACGAATGACTATAACCCAAGAAGCTACTTACAAATGGTCTGTCATTTTATTCGACAATTCGTTTTGTGCACAAACTCATGGCTGCATGTAACTGTGACTAATCTGCACACTTCATCTATTTCCAACTCGTGCGAGATTGAGTTGGATTCTCATCGTTGACAAAAACTTACATGCTCTGAACCACTTTTGTTAATCGTACTGTTTTTCGTTTACTGTTTCCTGTTCTCTCATTATTTCGTCTCAACAGAGACTATTAGGGAATCGTATCCTTCCGACATTTTTACGAACGGCATACCACCCACTTGTTATCATGTAAAAATGCTCACTGAAACTATTCCTTGGCCTTCGTCTGATTTCGTATTCTTTTGATAGAAACTGAGAAAGATGTTTCCAACGTACAGTTGATTGATTTTTCACTTGAAAAAGCAGTTTCCGTTGGTGTGTCGTGGCCTACTTGGAGACTGTACTGGCATTGGTTACTGTTTAGTTTCAAGTACTATGGAGTTTGGTAGGTAGGTTTACTTTGTTAGTGGTGCACACTGTAGAGATAAGCACGTTCATTTGCGTCAGGGTATTGTCACGGATAAAACCATTCAAGCTGATTACACAAAAATGAGTTCACTTTTCGGCGAACCCTCGTGAATCAATCAATACTTGCATTTTAGCAGCCTTGTTCCTTTTCGAAATAACGTGAGTGATGTAAGAACACATTTTCACAAACCACGTGAATTGTGCACACTGGAAAGTCTTAAGCAAAGTGCATGCTGCTTTTAAATAGCTTCTAGGTTAGTACCTGTTTCCACAGTTTTGAAACACAGTAGCCTCAATCAGAGTACAGTTTGATGTATCTACAATGGAAATTTTTCTGCACACTTCCTTCAAAGTTGATTACGTCTGTAACACACTCACCGGAGGTCTGCTTTGCGAATTACAATTACCTGACCGTTACTGTCGGCCATCACTCCACAAGTTGGACCTCAGCATCGTGGCTGAACTTGCATCGCCACTACAAGGCGTACCGATTTGCGTGTGTCGATTCATTCATTAGTTTTCAGTTGTGCATGCAGACGGAAGGGGGGAAACAGTAACCCAAACCACGGATCGACTATATTGTATAGTGTGTTTAACGCCTGACATATCTCTTATGCAATCCATACCAAACCAGTAGTCAGTTTCGTCAACTGTTCTGGAACACCCGAATTCATCTCGCAGAGTAAATGCTATCGTGACATTTCTAGTCCCTGATGCAACAAATAACGATCAGTCACTGAAGCTTCGTAGAGGTCCCCATCGTCGAAGGATGCGTCTCAACTACTATGTACTTTTGCATTATTGTTCTGTGATTCGTTTATTTGATTATAGTGTATGAGCAACACTTACTACAGTGTGCGTCATTTAACGTACAGTACAATGTTCCATGTACGTTGTGTGGGCATATACCTTTGACTATCAGGTTAACTTTCTCCCGGATGTATCATTTCTTCCTCTTTTTTCAGTTTAGTAAAAGTCAGGGGATCGGTATGGACACAACGGTGTACACAAATAGCCAATTGATAAGATGAGTCACAACCCATTTCACTTTATCGAACTTTGGTGAAAAATTTCTGAACAGTTCCTGGAAAGACCAATCCCGTTTGACCACACCAAGTCAAAAGGATATTAAAGACTATACGCAGGGTTGTACGTACTTGTTCAATGCACTCGTTAGACAGCAATCCTTTCTGCTGACTCAAGCCTTACAAGTATATGTGTACTTCTATCCGACGTCCGTAATAAACCAGAAATGCAAAGATGTGTTTTTTGGAGGAAACGAAGTTCATACTTAGCCCCATAATCAGCCATTTGTTTGTTGTCCAATAAATACGTATATATATACATACTGTATGCTAGTTATCATGACTAGCAGAATACACATTATCATTAATTGTACAACTGTTTTCTCATAATGCGTTTTTCACGCGAATTCTTGGCGCATACGCACCGGACACCAATCAACTGGGCCTCCGCTTCTTGTCTAGCTGAATACGGAATACTGTTTAGTAAATTTGTTTAATCATTGCAGCTGAAATGAGTGGGTCGAATCGGAGTAGTTTACTATAGCTAGTTAGCTTGACTGGCAGTAAAGATCGTTTTTCATCCCTATTTAAAGAGAGAATGTGGTGAAAACAAAAATTTAAGTTTTTGTCCCCAAGCAAACAATCTTAGCTGACAACCAGATTTGTTGAACCATTTCATTCCTCATAAGTCTTTGTTTTTCAGTGCTTATGTTCGATTTGGGAGCAATAAGGCTTTTCATAAGAAACCGATTGACATTATTTTGACAGATTTTTGTCAACTAGGACGGAAAACTCGGTTTTCGTCAAAATCGATTTGAGAACTCCCCGCTTTTCATCGAACAGGTTCTGCACGCACAATCATTTGTATTCACCTTGCTCTGAACATTTCAACAGCACCAAACTGGTGAGAAAATTCACAGGAGGTTTGGACACAATCTAAAAGCGTATTATGTAATTTTGTGTTGGAGGCAATTTTGTACGTTGTGAAGTGCAGATGTAGGTGGAGAGCATAGTCTAGCCGATTCAACATATGTAATCGGTTAGGCAGGAGAATCGCTTCTGTGATAGGGGACAAAGTTATGAGATAAGTGGTTCGCCTAAACCGGACTGGTGTAGGCTCACTTGGAGCAATAAATGACGATAAAAGACCCTTTGGTGTGCTGCCATTTGGCGTCAAATACAGTCAGTTCACTGAGCCTTGCAGCTGCAGGAGCTCTCAAAGTGTTTCCAACTACATGTGTTCAGGTTTCATTCTTAGGCATTACACCTTGAACTTGAGGATATCAACTATATGTATTTGTTCCTTCCGCTTTAAATTTAACCTGGATACGAAGCTCGCCACAACTCTATTGAGATGTCAGTAGGAGGTGTGATTTCATTTAATAAGACAAATGATGAAGCTCTTCACGTTTGGAGAAAATTGACAGGCCTGCCCCTCATTAAAGACAGTACAGTTTGCTCTCTGACTTCACTTACTGATCACCCGTGGACTCAGTTTCATTTTTTTACCAGGTAAATTTTCACATGTTTTCTATTTAGCACCTGCTTAGTATATATCACTGTTAACAGCAAACAAGTTATCTTGATTTGACGCATATTTCTGAAACTGTCTGCTCACCTCATGCAAGTGCTATAACACGGCAAACACAACATTTGCATTGTTAAAAGATTGCCCCTACCGGGAGCTGTTTTCTGATGCTGACGGAGTGAGATGACGTGTTGCTTTCAACAGTCAACAAGGTGATATCGTGCAACTGGTCGTAATATCGTTTTGTTCAAATATTTAATTGTTTACCTGTGTATAATTCAAGAAACAACTTCTAAAATGTGTCCCTCTTTCTACCCATTGCTGAACACAGAAGAAACCTTCATGAATGAACAGTATTGCCTTAGAAACCTTCTACTAGGTTTGGATTCTGTTGAATCGAGTACTTTCAGTGAAGAAATTAGGAAGCACAAAACATACATGATGGTCAGTTTTGATTATGGAATTAAATCAGTCCTCTCTAAGGCGAGACTGTACAGTTATCTCGTCGGACTAATCCCAAAGTGACTAAACATCGACCTCAGGGAGGATCAATGAGGTATATATATGTCGTTCACATAAACGTTATTAACAGTGCCCTGTTAATCCAAAGTATGGTCTGCACTCGAATAACCAAAACAAATTCAACTGAGGTCGTGTTGACTGAAACAAGCCAACCGAAGGTTAGGAGAGTGCCAAAGTATTGCATTTTATATGTTGCCTTTCACACAAGTGGGTGAGCAGAAATATCACGGATGGAGTCTGAACACCTGGAGTTGCTGAATCCTGTGGCTTTGCTACAATTTGAACGAGAGTCCTGTTGCGTCAAACCACTAGTGGCAGAGCTTCAACACACAGTTACCTACTGGTTACCATTCCATGAATTGCAAGTTTCTTCGTTGTACACCTTCACTGTCTGGAATCCAGATTAAGTAGTTCTGCTAGCATAGACTTCCTCAATTCAAATTTGATCTGGCTTTCTTTAGACCTGGAGGGCTTGGTAGTAAATAAACGTGTGAGTAATTGCAGTGTCGCACGATACCAACTAGTGAATAACGTAACAGCGGTTGGTCCGTTTTGTTAACCTCCTGACTTTTCCCAAAATGTTCGATGTTAGTAGTACTGTTAAGTTGCTGACTACGCAGTTAATATTGCAAGCTGAAAGCTTGATAATTCGATAATATAACTTCGTTCACGACATTTTACTACGGTGGAAACACACTTGAAGAGAATCAAGTATTAGTCATGAGTTCACGACGGTGCTGCCAATATCACCGCGATCGCGTCGTTGCGATCATTGCGTCTCACTCTTATTGATTCGCGTTCACGAGATGAATTGTTCTTTTAACCGAAGGAAGGGAGCTTTTATCGAACAAAACCACCACACTTACACGCCCTTGAAAAATAGTCCATATCGAACAGAGTATTATACCATGAATACATTGCAAGTTGCTCGTTCGATGACCAAAGGCAAGAAAGCTGAACAACTCTACGTGGGCTACTCCGGTATGCCAAAAACCGATAATTTGCAAAATGGACTATCTAGGAACGGTGATAGGGTGAGGTCAAAAACTAGTCTATTACAAATATGAAAGGACACTACTGACAGCTTAGAGTTAGCGAAACAAAGGGGAAGATGAAGGTGATATAGATGCTGTTGTTCGGCAATTGCAAAGAGGACGGTTAAATGTATATTTTTTAAAGAATGATTTAGCATAGAAGGACGTTAACACAGTTGCCAAAAGTGTTTTGCTCGAATGTGACAATGTAAGGATTCATAATAAGGCGAGAGAAGACGAATTCAAGTAATGTGTCAGTCCTTGAAATGTTCTGTAAGCACAGCAAGTGGGCAATGAATTCTGTGGGGACGAGTGCAGACGTACATGAAAATTTTCGGAACTTTGCACGGAGTTCATATTGAGTGTGATTCTATGGTATAAAAAATTAAAAAGACAGGATAAGCAAATACAAAACTACTACGTTTAGAACACTATTGCTGATAAATACGCAACGAGATTGCAACCAGAACGTTTACCTGATTACGTTAACGAATAGAGTTGTTAATAAAATTAGTTTGTGGATGACATTTAAACGGCTGAAACAATTCACCTTAGTATTTGGTATGATGAACAGGTAGATATGGGAATTAAAACCAAGACAAGTTAAGGCAGTACTGTCTGCACATTTTACCAGGTGTGTGGTTGTCGGGAAAACATTTCTGAAACGTAGGATGAGAAACCATATGGGGAACGAATAGGATTTCGCATCACGGCAGCATTTTCTGATGTCATCGCACATGGTTGTCCTTTGAAAATTACAGCGTTTCTACAAAATAATACACCTGAGTTTTGAACTGTAAGGTTAAAATAATGATTATAACATATTCCTTTATGACTTATGGGGTACAACACAGTAATCCTAAAGGCAAGTGAACACTAGCTGTTGTCATCTAACGAGGAAAATCATTGTACGATTCAGAAACAGGCATCGCAGTTGCAGCGAAAGTCCTGGTAGCCTATCGGATCTATGGCATTAGAAGGTACACGAGCTGATAGATTTACGAAGACACTTTTTATGTTTGCCGGAGTCGAGTGTTTTTTCAGTCATCTTTCAGAAGTTTCGCGCAAATAATTGGGCTTCTACTAATTCACTGTTATGTACATCAAGCTATGAATCTGTTTGGCAGTAAGTATAAGGGTTGAAACTATAGTCTCCAAGTCACCGGTATTATGTTCTTCACGCATTGCAATCAAATGTATATGTGACTTCTGAACATAGACCGCGGAACCGTTCACAAATATAATGTTTCCACACATGCGACAGTTTATGTGATACACAGAAAACTGGATGAAATTTGGCTGACGTCTTCCTCCGTCTCATCCTTTTCAAATTTAACCGACAATTTCTTATAAAGTACAACGCATACGTCCCACTGGTGGGTCCACGTTATGTGGCTATCCGTTACAGTTGAGAGTAAATGAAATGCGTTTCACTTGTTAACTACATTGATTGTGCGTTCGCCCAAACTAACGAGAACGGTTGACTGGCATAAGCTAGTATGATTTCACCAACAGCTGCCAAGGAAAGTCTTTTGCTTGAGGTAGATCACTGGTGTTTAAACCCCGGTAGGACTGAGCCTTCCTTGACTGTTAAGCTTTCTCTCACACATAGGCCAAAATCAACCAGCCAGATTTTAGTTGGCCTGCAAAAGAACAAACATCCACTAATGCCTCTGCTAGTCTCCAGAATCCTAGACCCACATTTTGTAGTGTGTGGATTTTACCGGGGAATAAGCGAACGTGATATGCGCCGATTTTGGCAGCTGTGGAGACTGAAACTCTTTGGAAGGGTTCGGATGGGTGATCCGGAAAAGTCAGTCTAAATACGGAGCTAGTCAAGAAAGGTGACGTATATTCGTCACTGAGAAAACAGTGTCATTGGCTATTGCTTCCATTTGTGAGATGTTCGCATAAAAACTAAGATATTACAGTAAGAATTCACCAGATTCCGTTAATAACGGACGACCTGGGTTCAGGACAGTGTTAGGCGTTGACAAATTTGAAGCCGCCCACATTGTTGAAAAATGGCCATTGTGAAAGCGCCGTTGCTCGACGTATGTAATCGTTACTTTTGTGTAGCAACAAACCACATCTCCGCTGACATCTCTAGGCACCTCTTAGTAAACATCAGAAAGAGTGGGACTTGTTAACAAAATGTTTCGTCGTTGTTGGTGACGATGTTGAGAACGCAGACGATATAGTTGCTCCGAATGTTGAGGACGCACACATGGTTTTCACCGTACAACACTGGTTCTGTTCGCACGAACTAGAGCACTGCCCACCGTCTCCCGCTGAGCCACGCGATATACAAACCAGTGTTTAACAGTAGATTTCTCCCTGGATATGACCTAGTGGAACCGATGATTGATGCTCAGCTCATAACTATACAAACAATGATACCAAACGTTGTGAAAATTTAACTTTTTTCATAATGGGTGAGATTCTCAGCAAAGGAAGGCAACTATTTGCGGTTTGTATAAGCGTCATACGGTAGCTTGTCTAATTACTCTCAGGTGTGCGACGCATGTGGCTTTGTGGCCGTTTGGTGATTTCTTCACATCTGTGTCACATCACCCTTTTACTACGTGGAAACTCAGTGGTCGATACACTTTGAACCTTGTACAGTGGACACGGTGACGGGTCTAATTTGACAAACTATTGTTCAGTGCTTCGGGAATGGTGAAGATGTTTAAAATCATCAGCTAGTTAAAAAAATACTGACGAGAAGAGGACACCGAATACAAAATATTGACCAAAGCTACCGTTACCTGTGTTCATATGGTCAGTGTACTACGACCAGAGCTGACAGCGGCAGTGACAGCAGTTAAGCCATTGAAGTAGGTTTGTACTGAATAAAGTTGGAGTCCAGCGCTTGTCGGACTAGTCTGAGAGACGATCAATAGCTATAGATACATCTGCACTATCCCCAACAAGTTACATAGGTTCAACGTCTGCAGACAAACAATGAAATGAACCAACTTTATATGAATGCATCCAAGGTATGTCAAACAATTCTTATGCCGCGGAATCAAAAGATGTCACCTTGCTGTCTAGATGAACTGGGTAAAGGATCTCAGTGCTTTATTTTTAAAAAAGCACATGTGTTGGGCAGTGAATCATTCACATTGAATTTTAACTGGCTATTTGCTGACAATAAAAACCAAAACAGCGGTATGACCATAGTTCAGCTAACTTGGAGTATAAGCTTACAATAAAGCTGACTTCACTGTCTCATTGCTCGTGATTTTGATACGAACACAAATCATCCGAACCCCAGCTTCTGTGGGGTCAAACGGCGATGGTTGTCCGGCTCATACAGAGGACTCCGAAGGCAGACTTGCAAGAACAACTGACTACAACTGGATCTGTTAACACGACGACAGGCTCATAATTAAGTAGATCTATGTAAATGGTGATCACACTCTCATTGCAATTAAATTCGCTCTACTGAAGATCCCAGGTTGATTGGCACCAAGGTGGCCACTCGAGCAATTTTGAAAACTGATCATTAAAATGGCTATGTGGACTGAACCAAGTAATCCCTTCCCAAAACTGGCGTGTGGCACATTATTTTTTTGTGCATGATTCTCTTTGTTAAAGAAAAAAGTGCGCTGGACTTCGATCTTATATTACTACTTAAATTACTACTTGCAACAAATCTGGTCAAAACTGGCGACAAAGACGTTGACACTGCTCAGTATGAAGAGTCTGTACTTCAACCATGCAAAGCTATCATTTAACTGTTATCTTTACCCTGTTGGTGCGATTGAACTGTCGTAGCACGGCGGAAATGCATTAATGGCCAGGCTATCTTGTTTGTTTATTCAGTATGGTTTACGTACAGTGAGGTCAAAGGAGTGGCTACAATAGCAGTTCTAGTGTGGCCACATTGATTCTGCCTGACCTGGGGATCGATCGGTCACGCGCAGTCAAGAAGGCCAGGTCACACTGTTAAATGCGAGCGATGGACTGATGTGGACCGAACATATGATAAACAATATATAACTAAAAAAACGCTAATGAGTCAACCCGTCCGGGCATCAGGATTGGAGACAGCGATAAAACAGTGGTTTGATTCGGCACCGATTAGAACTGATGAGCAGGATACATATAAAAAGCTCCACTGAAATACCTTGTGGAAACCTCAACCGTACTGGGCCAGTAGTCTGAATAATGTGTGGTATCAGGCGGACATCAATCGGATTGACCAACACGGTGCAGTGTAATATGCGGGCGGGACAGAAAAAGCGGTAGATATGTAAGATGACCGGCCTGCTGAGGACGATTCAGGTGTTACACCAGTGATAAGCAAGGTCCAGGCGTGTTTAACAAACAGCACTGTACAAGTTCGTCACAAGGACGGTTCAATGGGCCAACGGGAAGCGGGAGATAGTCCTAGAGGTTAGCAAGTCTGACCAAAAAAGTCTTCCTGCAGCCACGACAAAATGATGAGCAGAAAGTCGCAGTTCATGAGGGCCTAGTGATAACGTTGGGTGAGAGTAGTACATTGATGAATGAATGCCCATTGCATAATACGAGAGAAATTATTCGCCAGATACAGACGCCTCTGCTTTGATCACTCCAATACGAACTCCTAACAGTATGGGTAGGATTGCAAAACGGAAAAACAGGGAAAGAATGACATTGAACTGTGTGGATGAAAAACAGAATATTAAACATAACCAGACAGTGACTAACAATGATCACCTAACAGAGGAGCACAAAATATCAGCAGGCCAACAATAGTGACAATAACCGCATTCGTTACGTTATTGTACATACAACATTACGTTTATTTAATACTATCAAATAAGGCTAGCAGTAGACATCGTGGTAATAACGAAGGTCACGGTCATTTCTCGTAACATTGTAACGATGTCCCCACAAACGAAAGTTCTGATTGCACTACGTGTGTCTGGATTTTCGTGTAGCAAGTGCTGTAGCACAAGACATTTCACACAGAAGGTTGCCAATTGAAATGAGCACCAGGCTATCAACATATGATGCGTAATGGAAGGCGCTTTC
Source organism: Paragonimus westermani (assembly GCA_008508345.1). NCBI lineage: Eukaryota > Metazoa > Platyhelminthes > Trematoda > Plagiorchiida > Troglotrematidae > Paragonimus > Paragonimus westermani. The sequence continues at coordinate 245,514 of QNGE01000143.1, forward strand.
TCATAGCTTTTATGCATGACAATGATACTGTGTAGTCGTGAAACGTTGCCTGACACAATTGCGGTTGCTATTCGAGATCCACTTAACAACTTGTATTTCATCATACTTTTGCAATTTACTCGGCATCCATAAAGTTATTAATGAATAACGCAGACCCCGGTTGTTTGACGCAAGTCGTCGAAATCCTGAATGCATTGAAGAATTAGCCCGGTGATGCAGCATTGTATGTCTTTTGGTAGAAGTGGAAGGGCGAAGGTGGAATAGACAAAGCATACGGCTGTCATATGAAAGTTAAAATATTACCACCTTGTGAACGAATTCGTCAGTTCGAATCTCTAGGTGCTAACCTTTTAGACTTCTTATGGTTATTGGTGTAGAATAGTCGCTAATTTGTGTAATTGTGCCAGATGAAGGCAGCACTTTCCTTCATACATTTAGATCATACCCAACCAAAAGGCACACGCACTCACTCGTCCATACGAACAAAGCACAGTTACAAGGTGTAGATTGCTGACAAACTGAGATACTGCTGTGATAGATTCATTACAGGGCGAAACCATCCGTTTGTTTCCGGTCGCAATTATTAAAAAAAATGCGAAACCGTGATGTTCGTTTTGCGTGGTAGAGTGTAATTTTGAGTGTGAATAATTCACTCGGTCCATTAACTTTTGGGCGTCAAGCTGGTCAGTTGCGACAACAAAATGCAGTATTCAGATATCTTTTAAACAACTACACAGTTGATGAGTAATTCGCAATTGCTTTTTTGAGTCTTATCATGTAAATATCTGCAAGCCAAACAGGTAATCTACATACTCTCAATCGATTTTTCCGTATACCTAGTTTTCAGGGGATACTCATTTTTCCTAATGCTCCCTGTTAATCGCAGGCATGACATTTTCTAGGTGGTTCTTCATGATATGACAGAACGGGAGTAAAAGATAGTCTTCAAAATGGGTATGTGCAAACAGCTCAAATCAGCAGGTTCTATATTATTTTGCAAATGACAATGAGTACTTTGGTTACCGGTGGACTTTCGAAGTTTTGCGGGCCACTTCGCGGGCTACTTTCGACTGCGAAGAGAACGACACGAGCAAAACAGATCGAGATACGAATCCAAGTTTGTCAAGTTTTGGTATTCAATGTGGAAGGATATTATGGATTCCATTCAGACAAATTGAACGTGCATCACCGCGTTAAATAAAGATTAGTGATACACGTATCTTTCCTGTTTCCACTCAGGTTTTCATAAATTGGAATCTGTCGGTCTCAATTTTGATTCAAGGATGTTGACTGTCGTTTGGACTTACTCATTTATTGATGTTGATGTTGAAGCGGTTGTTGGTGGCAACGTTGTTGATGCTGATGTTGAGGTGATATTCAATGCTGACATGCAATACGGCATTCAGCAACTAAAAGACAGACATCGTACAATGTGAAGAAAACGAGCAGTGATTAGTGACTTCAAAATTCACTGATGCCAAATCAAAAATCCTCCCGCGTTGAATGAACCCATGAAGCGTTATAAACCTCTGGTCATGGACGTCATACCATACTGTTCTTTTCTGAATATAATACATTTTTATGTCGTGTATAGACCACGGTAAAGTGGAATAAGCTGTTACAAAAAATGAATGCGTGTTCAGAGCTGATTGAACAAAATTATCCGAATTACCGTACTCTGCGTTACAGTGCCGATTAATCGAGTACACTACCACAGGTTTCGAAAAAAACGGCTTCCATTTTCGTGCCTAACGCACAAAGTAGAACATGCTTCTTTCAAGTTAGAGTGGTCAAATATTTGACACAAACATGTGGTTAATCTTAATCGAATTTATCAATGGAAGTCTGCGTTGATGTTAAGTAATTGATGACGAACTTACTCCCCACCCAGTGTATGAACAGTTCAGCTGCAACACTCTTTACAGCCCTCCAGGTTAGAGTTCTGATATCCACTCATTGTGGTTACGTAGGACTTCTTGTCCTTGAGTTCGTGAATAACTGACGAATTGCCGGATATTTAGTTAACTTAAAAGTGTATACCATCCACAGTTGATCGTCTAACATGGTGAAAGTGATAGAAGAGTTCCACCCTTTCCAACAATCTTATTCGTGAAGGAAGCAACTTCGGTTTGCTAACACCAAGTGCACCTCCAGTCACAACGATCGAGTAATTCGACCATCACCTGCAGCAGTTGAACATTGAGATATATAATCTGATCCTGTCTAGCATGAAGTAAGTAGCACAGAATTAAGCATGGTTGACTCCAGAGTGTGGCCACAGTTCTAATCCAGGCCGTTGCAAGGATAGGCAATACTGACGAACCCCAACGAGAGAAAAAAAGAGTTCAGTGCTTCTTTCTAAACGGGCTGCCTGAAAAGTTTTTGAGTGCGAGACCTTTGGTCAGTGATTGCAATTCTGTGACGAACTCAATGTTATATAAACGAGTTTCGTGCAAATGTCCCTAGTGGATCTCAGAGTTGAATGTGGCTGACCGCTTGCGTATGCTAATTCTGCCAGGCCTAATACCAGTTCATTCCTGCAGTGAATAATTCGGATGTTTCACGGAAGCCTGGTAAAATTTCAAATCCCTGCTGTGGGGAGATTACATACTACTGACGAGCTTGAACAGGATTGCTCCATTTCGAGGTAGGTAGGCTGGAAAGTATATCTGAATGGAGTGGCTGTTATCGAGCGTGATTTCTGTTTGTTTTGAGGTTGTGGATTGGTCTTCATAGACAGAAAAATCCTTCGTTAATCTGAACATTCAGTTAAATGTTGCCAAATGAATATTAGTGAGTGCAGTCATCTACACAAAACCAATAGCTTATGATATGCTGCGCTGCGTGTACTCTCAAAACACACGAAATTTTGAAACATGACGGATGAAGTTCCTCGCACCCCCTATGGTTTCTCGGCAGCAAGAATCGATTTGAGATTCTTTCAAATTCGGTTTTGTTTTGCTTTAACACACACCATGTTGGTCATAAATTTTACATGCAAAAACCCAATTTGCATTCCGTCCTAAAACTGTTCACTCCAACTACATTGATCACCCAAATCAAAAACTCAAGTTAAACGATTCCAAAGTTACTGTTTTGCTCCTTCACCTGTAACCGGAATAAAATAATCGCCAAAGGAGAGCTACTGAATGTATTCATAAGGATTTTGCGTTTACATTAGACTGCCTGTACATTCGGATGAATTCAACATTCACTTTCTTTCAAGAACTCATTCTCTCTTGTAAACCAAGAGTAAGTGAGCGTTTGTGACTGGCCTGCAACTCAACATACATCCACCAAGCCCCGGGAAGTGTTGAGAGGGATATTCGCGAAAGTGTAGGTCGTAAAGTCTATCACTGTTGTGAACTTACTTACGCTCATGGGCATCCCGAAAACAGGAAATACAGTTTCACCTAAACGAGTCTGGCCACAACAAGAACTTTCGAAAGGCGTAAGAGTCATTCTGCTGGGTGCGGAACATACTCTTCTTGTAAACCAAAGCTTGCTGTCATTTGCGGTTAACATTGATCTTACCAACCCTTTCACTTACTGGTAATTAAAAAGTTTGGGTAGACTTTTCAGCGTTATGATTAACAACGTTAGCAAGGTCCTTGGAACTTCAGACAGCTTGTGTTCTATTTTCTTTCAACTGTTCATAAATCATAGCGCATCAGGATATAATGCTTGAATTATAAGGATGTTGTAGGTATGGTTACAAATTTCCTCTTCCTAAATATATGCTGTTAACTGATGTGATAGACTGATGAATCGGAAGAATGGCTCACGTTGATTCAACTAATCGGTTAAATGAGAATATGTTCCCACACAAATTCAGAATTTGATGATGGAGGTTTTTTCGGACTTGCATCACATATTCACCGGAGGGATTAACTCACTTCATGCACTCACACACACCGAATTCGTATAGAGTGCCGGATTATTCTTATGCTTGAAAATATTGCACGGATTGTTAGCTTGTTAACATTATCTGTCATGCAGATAGCTATATCTTCCCCTTTTGAACAGAAGAATAAACAATGAGTGATTTCAATGTTGTGGTATGCTTCCTTATCAAATAACTCTAATGGGAGGTATTCATTGTTATTTATTTTATTGACTCATCTTGTGTTATGCTGGGTAGTCTTGTTTCTCCCAGGTGACTTCTTTTCTGATCGTGCACTACAAGATTACAAACATCGTGATAGAAATTACCTTTCGCTAGTACGGTCACTTTAGCGTCTCATTTGTGGTTAGTGATGGTTTGACTAAATTACAGCGTGTTTCAAACAAACCGGTGAAGGAACAGTAAGGAAACGTGGGAATGTGAGTTTTGGATCAGGAAGAGATCATTACTGTAAACGTGAAGCAAAAAATCGTTTGTTTTATGTTAGCTTACCCAACCAACTATTTTCGTCATGAAAGTTAACAAACATTCTTGAATGCTGTCCGGTTTGCAGAGCGGAATGTTTGTGAACTCCAACCAGGTGCATCCTCCATTAATTGATTGCCTCGCCGTTTCGGGTGCACTATACAATATTAAAGCTGCGCCCAATTACGATCACCTTGGCAGATCATCAAAACTCATTGATAGGTAGCAGACAATGCCAATCAACTTTGAGCCGAACCAGACTGTTTTTAGTGTTGGCATGTGAACCAGTTTTCCTCAACTGCGTTCGTTTCTTTGTGCACACAGCTGTGAACACTAATGACAAACCAGTAAATTCGGTCTGGATGGGCGGATATTTGGCCAGAAGCCAGGCCAAAAGTTAATCCTACAAACATTCTCTACTGTGCCGCAGTAGCAACTAAACCCTGATTCGTTTGGCCAGATCCATGCTTTTGTCAGGCATGGTTTTTGCCACCAATTGTAAGTACAATAACGACCATACAGCAGTGTCAAGTAGCACGCTTTATGTCAAAGAACTTCTGTCGACGTGGACACGACGAAAGTAGTTAGTACTGGGCGGTGAAACTTATACTGAGCGGCGTTTTGAAACTGTAAGTCACAAAAGAAGTTGAAACAGGTTCACATTCTTTCGCAGTAAATTTGTTTCTCTTAGACGCTGTTCATGGAGAAAAAGTCACGCGAACCAAGCTTATAGTTCATTACCGGTTTAGATTGCAAAAACTGAATGTAAAGGTTTATCCACATAAGTGTTGTTAAACTGTGGTTTGCATGTCTACATCATTCTTCCAGTATTCTTCTGCTTCTATTGCCCCAAAACCCTAAGGAACAGACACTGTTAAACGGTGACACTCCAATACTGTAATTTACGCATCTATTTCAATAACAGCGTTCACATTTTCATTTTGTATTCTTGTTTGGTTAACCGTCGACTAACATGAGTTGGTGTTTTTGAAGGACAGATTGTTCCTTGCCGTTTGGAGTAAATTTGCTCCGAGCAATCTAACATTCGTACTCTCCGAAATTAGAAGCGGACTCTAGATTTCGGCGAGCCACGATTGTTGATGACACATCCACTGCGTTATTGCACAAAAGGATCGAGAGGCATTCGACTGAGTGGTCGAGTAATTCTGTTCCGCCTGAGAAAGACAGCGTCACTGAGACGTCTTCAGACGCTTGACCAACAGTCAAGCCAGCATTCAGAATCCTGTGATAACAGTCCACTATAACAGCCTTGCGCTTTTCTGAGATGATTGTCGTCATCTAGATCAATGTGGCTTTCTGAGATAAAAAAACTGGTTGCTTGAATCTGACCGTTATTTACGGAACTTTCTGTGAGTGCACAATTTACTATGTTTTGTTCTGGCTGTGTCATTTAGACTTCTTTTGGACATTGAATGTTTTGAAAACGACTAATTAGTGTCTACTTGCGAATGGATGGGTTCAGTGCCATTTTTTTAGAAAGTAACTCTTGCAACTTAATATTAGAATCCGAACCAATAGTTTGGTTCACAAAATTAGTTAACGCCATTAAAAATCGAACGACATTTTCTTTTCAATGGACGGATATGATTTCTGTTACACGATTTCCTCATAGTTTGATTTAGGTCTGTCATCTGCATCACCGTTAAGAAACAGCGATCACACTCTTGGACGGCCTTCTTTCGTTCATCCTTGTGCGACTCTGGTTTATGTGGACTGTTTTCTAGTGATCAATTTGTTGCCTGGCGATAGTCTCTGTTTATTTTGATTGACCTACTGACGCTTAATATTCTAGTCTCAAATTGGGTCAACAAGGTTAGGTGATACAAGGAGAACGGTTAGGATTGGGTCGATTATCGATTCAGCTGTTCAGTTCTTCAGCAACATCGGATGGTGTTCTTTCACCCGCTTAAGTAGTTAGGCAATTTTACACGTAACACGAATAGTTAACTGCAAAATCACTTTCAAAATGGAGAACCTTAAGTTTGTTTTTTGTTCTTAATGTTCATAGTGAGCTTTTGCTCATTTGTAGTAACTGGCAGCCTATATTCCGAAGAGGGTTGTATAAACTCTGCGTTTGAAAGCTCCAAGTGTATAGTTTGAATCACCCTCCCAAATGATTGCAGCTATCACATTCACGTAGACATTAAGTCAGCTCCTGACAAAAAATTTCCTATCCTCAATCTTTGCTGTTATTGTTCATCAGTAGGACACAAGCTGAGCTCTCCTAGATGCCATCGGGAAATCTGAGCATTAAACACGACAGAGTGCGGCTGAGCGTTCAGACAATGACTCACTCGGACTTAACTTGATATCAATGACGAAATGGTCAACACGATGGTCCCATGAAAGCGTGGTTGTAGTTACGATGCCGACTGCGGCATGGAAATGTACTAGTGACAGACACTGAAAAAGCGAAAGTCGAGTGCAATGTATTTTTCTGCAACGCCGACTAGGAATTCGATGGGACTTCGACAGGTGCGACAAATCATGTGGTGTTTAGCTCAAACTAGCTAAATCCACTTCAACTGGCCAGCTTCAAAGGTGTTCTTGTTTTTCGAAAACAGACGGCAGCAACATTTCCAGCATGTAATCGCTCCTGGCGACTTACTCGGTTACGCGTACTCGACAGTCGCATGGATTTCAGTGCAGACAGTCCGACCACTATGGGTTTCTTTCAAGTTGGGATAAATCTCCTGAAAGATGACGAACTAACTTATGTTTTACTGCTGATCAAAATTACGAAGAAAATGCTCTTCAATATTTAAGCTGGAGTACCTAGATAACTGAAATACCCGGTGAAGGATGTCTTTCAGTTAGGCTACCATTTAGCAGAGATCATTACAGCGTTTGGGTCCATTCGAAGACAAAAAATACTAACACAACCGTAAACGGATGAAATTTCATTAAGTGTTCAGCAAAAGAGAAACCGGGAGTAATATTCTGTCTCTGCACTAATGGTATAAACTCGGAATGGCATAAAAAATAAAGTTTAATTTCCTCTCTTAGGAACTCGATTATGCATCAAGCACGAAGTATTTTGTGTACGGTTTTTGACAGGTTCAACATAGAACAATACCATTCTTTGCTTACAAAATCATTTTCCTTTTTACTGACGGACAAAACTTAATGGTAGCAGGACTCTTTCAAAACAAGCCTAATTACGTAATTTGACTAGATTAGAGAAACCATTCTTCATTAACTGGCTCAGTCAGTCTGGCAATGAATACTGAATACAATTCATTAAAGTGGTTGGCGACGTAACCAGCAGACAGTGCATAAAGAATCTTCACCTCCATCCGACGGATGTTCAGATATTGTTAATTGATAAACTTATATACAGTGCACAACATTTGTGTACGTGAATGTTATCTGCGTGTACACATCTTTACAGTGTCTACTGTTACAGACTGTTCAGAGCTCGCACCAGAGTGAAACATAAAGACTCATTTTATGTACAGCGTGAATATTTTTGTTCTGGTTAACAATCCGTATGTTTTATTCTCAACTGTACTGTTATTTCGTACAGGTACTGGATTTTCTGGTGACTTCAGTGTTTAATCCTGGTCGCTCGACGTTTGTGTTTGTGTGACTTGGTAGACTATGTGGAAACTAAATATTTTGTGAGTACCAGATTCCGGTTCTAACTTTAAAAACGTAATTATAAAAATGATGGTTTGACAATTTACTATTTGATGGGTCCATATTAGCTGACAACTTTATGAATAAACGTTGGTTGTGGTTTTTTTCTCAATTTTTAAAGTTATTGCTTGTGAAGTTGTGACTGTCTGACTATTCTGTCAACCCGCTAAAACTAGTAACATAATAAGACATCAAAGTTTTCTATTAACTGTTTCTACACAGCTGTGGGTTCGGATTTCCTACTTTTCACTCAAGCTCACGAGTCATTATCGAATCGCTGTTCACAAGCACAGTCATTTGCCTCCCGTATCTTCTGTCAGTTCATCTAAAACTAAAAAAAAGGACAACACCGGGACATGCTTAAGTGAATGCCAACAGAGGTTAGATTATATTCTGAAGTGGACGATGCAAGCAAACTAAACCTGAGCAGAAGGCTAACGTCTTCGATTGCGAAACACTTAACCGCAACTTTTCTGTCAGCGGATCTCATTATTTCTTTTAAGCAGTTCAACATGCGCCACCTTAAGTAAGCGTCACGCATTTGTCCACTCTCGACAGATGATAAAATCAACTGCGTTACCATGATGGTGAAAGTTTCTTAGCACAATATCTTCATCGTTCTTTTTTCCGTCGACATGCGTCAACTTTGCACATCTGAATTTATATATATTCGAATGTATACATGTATTGCTCGCCTATCGCAATATTTGCCTTTTCACGAATTTGTGAGGGTACGGATGTCTTCATCCGAATTTGAGAGGTCGTTGTTCGGTCAACCGGAATATCTTAGTAAAATCGTCACATCACCTCAGATATGATTTTTCCTATGCTTCTCTCAATTTGCTTGTTAAACCCGTCATGTATGTGGTCAGATCAGCTACTCATCTACGATGTCATATTGATGCGTCGACAGTACTGACTGTTCACTGATGAACATCACGTTAAACAAAACAACCTGCATTGACACAGCCAGTTAGGCTGACAAATACACAGTTTCAGTTTGTGGACTTTCGAATCTAAAATTTGCACAGCCCCATCAAGCAAAATAATTTTAATTGAGGGACTAATCTCACGTCAACCCATCAGTTTGTCATACCACTCATGCTCCAATTGCCTAAAAGGGTGATTTGCAAACAGTCAATATCTCTGACAAATCCAAGTATTACGTTTTACGGTTTTGTTATTCAGGTTTGTTCGCTATATCTTCAATGTACATGTCGCATATGGATCTACATTTGTGCTATCCACCTTCCAATCATACAAACCTTTTGGGGAAACAGATTCAATGAATGTGGACTATTGATCACGTCGTCTGTCTGCACTATTCTTCTTGACACACAACTACAATTGAAACCTTGTGTCCAGTGGTTTAGTAGGAGGTGGGTTTTTGTACCTGCTGATCTGTCTCTGTGTTGGTCGGGAAACTAGTGTGTCGTAGGTTTCAGAAGTGTAAACAAAAGGTGATTAGAAATAAATCAAGGCAAACTTCATTGGATTCTTCTATATACAACTACGGCATCAATGAACATTGGAACACCTACCGAAACAACATGCTTTCATATAAGAATGGTTAGAGATCTACCGGCCTTGTCTCATTAAGTTGTCAGAGAAAATTGCCGCACGTTTCGGTTTGAAAATATATGTTGAACGAGTAGAACTTTTGAGACTCTAGCCATTCAGTCGTGGCCGAGGAGTCAGGGAGTTTATTTTAGGATGAAAGTACCATATATATGCGTGTGTGTAAGTTAGTCATTAGGACTGTCAGTAAATCGAATCGTACTCTTCCAGAGTGCCACCGTTCTGCTGACAAACTCCCAGTGGGTTACCAAATAACGTTACCATAAAACGAAAGTGAACGTATGCAGCGCTCCTCTTGGAATCAACCGAGTAAGTTAATTCATCTAACGGTCACTTCAAGAAGCTCCAGTGTTTGATCACGGAACAAAAAGACAATATTTCAGTTCCGATATTTTTCGAGACAATATCGAGCTACCACTTCGTGAGTGTTTTACACTTTTGGAAGATCTATTAAATGCATACGTTTGACCAGTTTGAAACAAGGTTTAGGACCCTGTGCAAATGCACTGATGATAAGTACCCTTCAGGTGTAAACGGGCTATTGAGATGAGTTGCATTTTAAACTAGCCACACAAACGAGTTCATTGGTGTATTGTCAACATATGTAGTCATTATGTTCTTTAACTAATTCCAAGTTTTTCTGCAAAACGGTGTGATGTAATCGAGTTTCGCACACAGTGAACCAGCTGTTCAGGTCATTTTTGTCTTAAACTATGGAGGTAATGCAAAGTTATGATGGCCCCGTGTGAACCTGATGTCTGAGAACATCTGCCTACGTGTTCCTTTAAAAATGATGGTCTGACCTGGAAAAGTTCTGTTGGTGTCAATCAACGAATATCGGTTATTCACTGGTTAATTTCCAGGGGCGTTTCTTAACGAGTGGTTGCTTAGATGATTTAGGAAACACTAGATCATCGGTAGCCAGCAATTATCACCAATCCTATTTGCAACGTTTTCTTAGAAGAAATTACTCACGGTTGCAGTGTTTTTATAGGCGTTACCGTTGAATGTTACGAATGAGTTTATCTATGACCGCCTATTGAAGTCGGGCAGCATTTCCTACACATGGAAACAAACTAGTTTAGCATTGCAACAGTAATCCTCTGATTCCAAGCCATATTTGTGAAACGGTCAACTTGATGTGTCCAGTTGTCGCAACAAGAAAACTCGATTGTAAACGCCCGGAAAGAAGGAACTAGACAGCTGAAATTTTATCATGTGTACTTGATATCTTTCCAACATTAGCCGAATTTCTCAACTGTTAAGCATGTTTCTTTTATTTATGTGTAGAGGGGAATCGTTAACAGAATTGGCTGATATTCACTATAGGATTGTACAAGCATTAGAATTCGACAATATATTTCACTTGTTATTCTGATTAATTCTTCAGTCTTCGCACAAACTAGCCATCAAAGTGCAATTCATCTGGAACGAATTTCATTTAGGAATGTGATTCCTAACAGTGTTTTGGGATTCACTTCGAGGCAAATTGAACATTTTTTCTCACCTGTTTTCCAGACGGCTCTGATCGCATATCTGATCGGATACCACTCTTGGAGTAAAAACGGGAAATTTTTGTATTATTTTCAATTTTGTACAAGAAATATTCCCGAAATTACTTCAGCTCATACCGTTTCAAATAACGCCAGTGTAATAAAAAAGATCAGCCAAAAGTTTTGCCGATTCATTTGGAAAAAAACTATTCGAAAACACCAAGTCATCAGATGTTTGTAACGCAGCATGTCAGATTCCAAGTCTGCATGAATCACACGTATTTGGTGAACTAATCAGTCCTTCTGGTGATGAAATTTAGCTTTTGGTTTTACGTTTTGGCCTAATCGGCAAGAGTGGCATTGAATACTAGCATGTATAAAGAGTTGACTGGAATTAGAAAATGCGTGGCGTATAATGCATGTTTTCTTCAGAACAAAAGGGGGGATAATTCAAAATTGCCATTGGAACTCGACAACTTTCAGCAAGGGAATCAATTCAGAACTCCTTAATAGTGCTTCTTAAACAGACAATCATCTGATCAGTAACAAGGTAAAACATGACTAATTTGAATGATTTCCCAATGACCTCCTGATAGTTTTATCCAGTGAAAAAGAATTCGCTTATTTTGTTGGTTTGATCCGCAGTCCACACCACCTACAAATAATGAGCCCAAACAAGAATGAGGCCGGTCGGAAGTATCGGTTCGATGGTGAGCGTCTAGAACCCTTATGGATTACCAACCATCTTTTTAACAGATTACATTAGTGAACTTAAAAGCATTCTTGCTTAACTAGGCTGTGTTTCATGCAAAGCTTATTGATAACCATTAGGTTCAACCATGTGCGTCTACTTGATGGTTGGCTGATCATTGCAAATGAACTATTGATGTGGTTAGCACAAAAGTCTAATTACTTCCATACCGGGGCAGCGTATGGAAATGCACACGAAACAGTACTCAAGCAAGAGCAATTTTGTGGATGATCTTTCGTCAGTATGACAATTTATTCTGTCAGCGTATTCGTTCAGTCGGAAGTGAAATAACTTCAAAAATGAACTGACTTCATCGGAGCAAGGGTGGTAAGATCATCCGTGTTCTAATTAGGTAAACTTATCGTTGTATAACTCACAACAAATGCACCCTAAATGATGAAAGGTAAGCATACGAGCATGTCAGACAAACGTTTGCTTTAAATCGTTTATGGCCATATGGCTCGGCCGATAGTAGACGTTCAAAATCAGTGTCTGTTTTCAGTTGATTCAACTTTACAGTAGGCAGCAAGCGTTTCGGTTTATCTGGATACACTTTAGACGCCTATGCCTGAAATATTTGACTAACTTTGTCTCAAAATTAAAGGCCAACAAAACTGTCCGATTATGATCCCATGGTGTCAAACAAAACGTACCCATTACAACTAATTTAACGCTTTGTTGGTGGAAAACCTACTGTCGCCAAACAGGCACTCGCATTTCAGGGCCACAATTACCTTGTGCACATTCCAGAAATTGGTTTTACTCCATCCCCTACAAAATGTAACATTGCTTGGTAGCCAGATGTTTGAATGCTAAACAACTATTTCCCTATAACCGGCGGCCACGTATTTTATGCCCGATTGATGCGTAGTTAACTTTCAGTTTTCAAGGTGATCTCCAGCAGAGATCAAGTGAAACATTGCAAGCAAACGGGTACCAACGTAGTATACGGTAAAGTCTCCACAGTAATGCCTTTGTCACAAAATTTCCACCAACTGACACCCTGGATTAGTTCAAATGGAACCGGCTGAAATTTTTTGTATCGGCTCAAAGCGGAAGATGCAAAACTGATTTATCTCTCCGAGGTTCCGTCTTTGGTCAACAAACAGCTTATTTGTTGGTTAAATAGTTCTCTTGGTGTGCGGCATGTGATGGAAACCTGCGATTAAATAACGTTTACTGGAAGCTTGGGGACTTAGTCTGTCCAACTAAACACCACACATACTTGTTTGCATCCTTCGCATTCAGATGAACCTTTCGGCTGGTCCACTTTAAAAGGAAGAACTAGACCGGAGTTTCGATCTTACTCGAACTAGTCACTAGTGCGTATCCTCGTCCTGATCAGAATTCCCGCACCGCCTCGCAGGTTTGTGAGACCAGTGTGTTAACCATACCGCCAGTAACCTCATAATAAGCAGGGCGGAATGGTCGTATCCAAACGCTAACTGAGAAGTCCTGATCACCAGGCTATCGTCTGGATTAAACAGAACGACATTACTTATCCCGCGTTTGAGCATGCTGAACACTATCAACACAAATTAGTGGTTAGACGCCTAGATGTGATCATTCCATCACCTCTTCTGTGAGGCTTCTGATGTTATGATCAGAATGCTGTTCTCACAAGCAAGAGATCCGGAATGTACATTCTGGTCCGGAGGGGGTTGAGCACTGCCTGTAGCCTCTAACAAGAACGAAACTAGAGTATAGTGCTTCCTTTCAAAGTGGGCCAGCCGAAACGCTTATCCGAGTGTGAAGGTGGTGAGCAAGTATTCGTGACTTCCAGTCGAGAATAATTATTGATGTTCTCCTAACAAATGCTTATGCAATCAAAAACTGTGACCAATTATTACGTCATGCTCCTGACTTTCAAAACCCCTCCAGACTACGAATTTCATTATTCATGGTAGGCCAGACAGAAGTAACTCTACCGACTGCAAAACAATGAGTCATAGTTCAAGTAGACCAATGTAAGGTCAGCACCATCGCTACCTTATAGGTAAAGATTGACTGGAACCTTTCAAAGTTGATAGAAACGATCAACACTGCCGGTCAAACAAGACTGTCAAAGAGTCAACCTTACGACGGGGAAAAGGAGCTAAATGTAATTTTAATTCATGTTTTCCTGCGTATTGTCGAGCAAAATAGCTAGTCTCTTAATCATGTTAATATCTGGGAGACTACCTATCTGTAATTGGAGAGATAGCACATACCTTCACTCGGGACTGTACTGTCTATATCGGGGGCGGTGTTCATATACTGATGTAGAAGAACAGACTGACTTACATTCAACTCTCTATGTGCCAAGCAAGCGTATGCATCAACCAACCTTGCTCCTACAATTTAACATGTTATGTCTATTTTCAATAGCCACGGCCATTTAGCTAAATGTTCCCACTATTTAATTTTTTTGTCCATTTTCTGCTAGCTTTTTGGTCCGATGAGCATGCATGCAGTGAGAACTCTCACTCGCAGTAAATTTTTAATCCTGCAAGTTCATTTGTTAAAGCTCGTAGGCACAGCACAGCGCGATCTTGTGCCGTGCATGATGTGGATGAAGGTGCTCACAATGTGTTGTAATCAACCTGCTTGCCTGACTTATCTGTAGCGGTTGCAACGTAGCCAAAAGGAGTATGAAGTAAGCAATGGGAAGTCTTGTAAAGCTCACTTTATGAGTTGAACACCACTCACAATTACTTGCAGCCCCAGCATTTCCACAGAATTTACGGCTAGTCCCTTTTGAAAGAAAACAATTGAACACACACTTCAATCTTGTTGATACCCATGAGCTGTACACATCCTTACCTGTCCTAGAGGCATCCGAGAGTTAACCCCGAGCAAATGTGGTTGAGCGTTTACACACAATGACTCATTCGGACCTAACTTGATAACAATGGCAAAGTGGCTAAAACAATGGTCCCATGAAAACGCGGTTGTAGTTATGATGTCGACTGTGGCAAGAAAATCACAGGTGGCAGGCCCTAACACGAGGGAAAGTCGAATGCAATGTATTTTTCTGTAGAGCCGACTAGGAATTCGATGGGACTGTGACAGCTGCGATCAACTATAAGTGGCGTTCCAACTTGCAGCAATAAAATCCGCCACAATTTACCAGTACTTGCTTGAAGGAACTGGTCACTTGTGATAGAAAGTAACGTAATACGGTGACCACGATTGGTTCTGTTTAAGCGGAATTGACCACAGGCTGAGCAGTACCATTGGACATTGACGGGGTACGTGATTTGTACCATCGTGACGATTACTGCTGGTGAACTTTCACCAGACGATACGATAGTTTGCGAATACACCAGGTTAGTAGTGAGAATCAAAGTAAGTGGGGCAAAGCGTTTCATAATTCTTCTTCGTTTAGCCAGGAACGGAAAACTAAACTTTATTATACAAACGACTGTAGTGAACAGTGACGTTTCTTTAGACTGATAAAATGTTACCTGCGTAAACTATTTTTAAAAGTAAGTATGACAATTTTTGATACTTACGCTATAAAAATTTTGTTTTTTCTCAACGAAAATTCCGTCATTACTCTACAGCAATTTGTTGGATTTGATGGTTATTTGTTAGATGATAGGACAAAGAAAACAGCAAATCTACGGCAGTAAATGCCGAGTATCTACATTTATTTTGTCTACCAAATCATCCGAACCGACTGAATTGTATAGCTTGCCTAAACGAAAGTAAGCTCAGAGCACCCTGCAATCAATCTGCTGCAAGTTGTCGGTGCTGTCCAGTGCCCTACATGAAACATCACCTATCCGCATTTAACGATAACCACTTGTTTTCGGTGATCTCAACTTGGAAACAAATATTTTGAATGGTTTACTTACTCATAGCAGGTAATGTGGCTGAGTATAATACATAGTAACTCAGCTATTCGTCTCACAAAATTCATCCAAGCATACAAGTGATGTGCGGCTGTGTACGGTGAACAGTTGTTAGGCTGCGTTACAACCTTCGTTGTATCGGTGATTGGAGCCAACGACAATGCGTCTTTCCAGCCACAAATATCATTTAATAATATTCTCCAAAGATTATGCTTATTAGTTCGAAGCATCTGTTTTCGTGTGCACAAGACAGTTTCCAACCTCATGTGTACACACCTAGCCTAGGTGAGTCATTTGATTTTGTACTCTAATCTGTAGACACCATGGCAATTATCACATACAGACCTGCAAGTGTTGCCTTGTTCATTGATTGGTACTGCATTTAGCAAATAAATATAACTCAATGTTGGACACCATCATGAATCATACGGAAGTAGCAGACAAGTGCAAATGTGCAGTTCTGCCTTTGTCAAAAGTAACCATTAGCATTGATATACGCACACGTCAAATTGGGTCAATGTATACTAGGAGCGTGCGCGTTCGATCATTTTTAAATTGATTCTTACTGTAGACGTGTATGATTAATCACGGGTATATTCACAGACTACTCGCCAAAGTTCATTTTCTAGCGCGGCACCGTAAGTTACATGTAGCTGGTGGTCAAATAAATGCCGATTTCAGGACATATCACACATCAAGTGAGCCTACTATCTAGGATCGTAGGGATAACGTGCTCAATCACACATTCTTCGAGTTCTCTTGATCACCAATACTGTTAGTTGCACTACACCGTGTCTAAATTACACGAAGCAGATTAACCCAAATCAGAGTGAGTATTTTTCAGTTCTCACAAGGTATAGCAGAGACATCATTCCGCATTGTGTCACCGGAATTCAAGAGATGATTAATTACCAACGACAAAATCTTCCAGTACCTGTGTTTTCCGCTACAAGATATATATCCATGATAACGGATGAAGGCCTACAAAGTTATTTATTGGAAGTGAAGTGTAAAATTTCCAAGTTACCCTATCTACCTCACTCATGCACGGTTTCGATGAATTCCCTGTGAAAAACTGCCGCACAATAGGTTCCTCTCGAAACGGATGAAATTGTATGTGGAACATTCTTCACAATACATCTCCTGGCGGATTCATTTGGCTTACGTGTGCAATATATATGTCACTAAGGGGTATTAGTTTCCACCACTTGTAAAACTTCGCCGTACACTCCTTATCTCTATCCTTGAGGAGTCTACAGCGAAGAAATATCCCATAAGAAAGAGTGTGTGCCCAGCAAAAGCTTGCTGAAGCTATGAATAACTTCAGAAACTATTCTGAAGTTGTAACTGAACATCAAAATAACATTACTTTTGAAGTTAATGTGTTTCTGAAATCACTATTTTTGACACGATACAATGGAATTTCTCTAGGGATACATTGAGATTTCTTGTTTTTCGTTTGGCACACGCACACTTTACGTTTTAGAAAAGTTTCACATGTTCATAACGATTGGTACCTATATGACGTGTGACCGCACTGAAATGCTCACTGATATACCTGAGTCCGCTTGATCTGAAACATTTATTTTCAGGTGCGCGCCTTCTTAGCTGAGAGAGGAAGACTATTACGGGTACGTTACTGTTTAGGGGTTGATCAAAAAATTTGCTTTGTACAGTTCACAACAAAGTCAATGATGTGCAGTTGTAGCGGCCATAAACGGTAGACACACTGAAACCATGATCTGCCAAATTGACCTAGGATGGTGGTTGGGAAATGTTTATTTTGGATTATCTCTGATGTATTTCCTGGTTGGATAGCTCTCAATGTTCCGGACATGACCACTTCGTTGGGCAGCGCAGTGCATTTTGAGCATGCTTTAAATATGAGGCAGTAAAGTCTAGATGGAAACCTGCAGTTTTATAATCTAGTTTGGACAAATGACCTCTTGTTCGCTCGTTCCTCTTTAATAGGATAGATACTTGATGGTAAATGTGCTGTTGTGTGAACTAGGTTTTGGGTGGGAGGTGGATATTCGTTACGGTGTCTGTAATACATGGAAAACTAACCTACTTCCTTCTGCGTGGATGGTTTACGTGGACCATCAAAAGGGTTGCATTGGTTCGACCATGACAAGTTTCAATGAATGCAAAATCAGCGCAACGTTCAAGGAGAATACACAGGACGTTGTGCTTGTTGGAGTTCAACGTAAAACTTTGCAATGGAATACTATTCGAATCGTTTCGGCACATTGATTTGCCAGAGGTTTCAGTCGCCGGCGTACAACAGTTGCCGTAGCCGGACAATGATATATGATTCAAGGACGAAGCTAATATGTGACAACAGAACGGAATGATCAGCTCCACCGAAAGTTTTGAGGAAACTTGTATCGCTCATCGTTGGCCGGTCTCATATCTGCAAATTGTTTTCATATTTTACAAGCAATAAACAGATTTGTGATGCACAAATATCTGTTCCACACAACTTGGTGTTTTCTGATAATAGGTTCGATTTCTTATATTTTAGCCCAGAGATATTTATCTAACAAGCTCTCCACAGTCCCAGAGGTCACTGAAGAGAAAACCATTTGTCGGTAGCTTTCTGCATCTTCTTTGCACCCGACTTCGAAAGCAGGTATGGTTGTAAATTCTCTCTAGGTTTTTGGGATCAGCCCTATGGACAAGGATGTATTATAAACAACCTTTTGATTTAATGTATGTTTTCTGTCTCTTTCCGTTGTTTCGACAGTCTCGATAAAATCCCTTTGTGAACATATCTTTGTTTTCTGAGCATCTTCATCTGATAGTCTGAGTTTAGTCAATCTCTTGCAGTTAATGCTCAAACAAGGAATCGAACTTTCCTTGTCGGCTGCTTCCTTCCCTTAAACTGACATCGATGAGCCGTTTATAATTGATTTGCATACTAGCCAACATTAATCACAGTCTCGGAAGTGTTTGGGAGAGAGTTTCGCCAACAGCTGGTGATGACAAGATCGGCTGTCAACCGATTTACTGGTGGTCACTGGGACCACTTGCTTGTGGATTTACTCTTAGCGGTTTTAGAGAGAGAGTGTTACAGTAGGATTGCCTCGTTGACGGCTACCAGTTTGGCTGACTGCTGTTTTCTCCCAATACTATACAAGCCGTAAAATACTGAAACCGCAATTGGTAATTTAACATGGGGAGTTGATAAAACACTCCTGTATATTAGCAAAATCAGATGAGTTGCTCACTGTTCCGCTGTTGGTTACTGAAGTCCTTTGCTGGGTTCGCTTTTCAACCACTTATTAAAACAGAATATAACCGCATTGATATAAGCAGCTCGATTCATATTACATTACAAAAGTATGCCTTGTTACATTAAACTTTTGTACAATTTCGAGTGAAAGTACTACGTTTGGGAATGGCAGTTTTCTGTTCGTCTGCGTCGTACAAAAAAAGTACGTCACAGAAATTATGACTCATCTTGCATGAAAAAGCATATCAGTATTCACAATTGGTCTCTGCATCAAATGTTTAGGTTTGTATGGCTGATGGTTAGTTCTTGCATACAGACACATAATGTAAAAAGTAGAAAATAACGATGCGGTTACTGTATGTGTCAGTTCAAAACGGAGTGTTCCCATTGGGGTTTGATGAATGCCTTGATTTCTCTGTAGATCCATCTACTAAGCAACGACCTTCGTCTGTACAAAAACTGCGTACCAGTCTGGGTCCTGTTCGACGAGGAAACACCCAGCTTTCTGCTCTTGGACTGGATAATCTCTTCAATTTTCGCACGTTGCAACTCATAATCCAATAAACATGTTCACGGAAGCTTTTTGAGGTAAATAGGTAGATGAAAAAATTCAAGGCATAATGCGAAGCGCATAGAACATCCATCAGCTCTTTTGACTGCAGTTGGTACACATATTTTTGCCATTCTGGATCCATTAGCATGGCTTCTTTTGTGAGGCATGGATCGGGAATTTTGATAAGAAACTGGATCAAATAGGTTACACCGGGTGGCACGGCACAAGCGATCAGATAGAAAGACAGTATGGCTAACATGATTGACGTTGAAATAAAATTGGCTGATTCGGTAGATTTTTGTTCGTTAACACTATTTTGGGTAGGTTCAGAACAACTGCTCGACCGTGCATTACTGACATCAGACTTATGACGTTTGCTCAGCAGTTTGAGTATTACAGATCCATTGCAACTTGTACGCTTGAGAGAATTGCCATGAGATCGTTTAGAACTGGAAGGCGTGGCGGTAGACCGGATAAGGCGATGCATTTCAAACACAAGCATACTGTTGAAGACAAGCGCAGCTAAGGGTATCAAGAGAGAGAACAACGTCTCTTGAATTATCAGAATTGTTTGCAGATTGCTTTCGCCAACAAAGTCAATCCGCATTTGACAGACTCCATCTTGAAAAGACCACAAAACTGCCTGGAATAACATCGGCACTGCACAAATAGCTGCAAGAATAACCACTGCCATGATGGCTCTTTTGTTTGTACAGAGCTTGTGGCGTTTGAATGGGTAACAAACTGACAGATAACGCTCCAGAGTGAAACCAAACACCAGAATGTTTGAATAGTACTGTGAGAAGAACGTCAGACAATTGATCACTTGACACATGACCGGTTTGTCAGCTACGTTTGGTAAATCCCAGTATCTTTTCAAATGATAATCCAAATAGGTTAGTATTAAAATCAAGTCCGACAGTGATAATGCAGTCAGATAGATTGCCGACGTGTTCTTTCTACGTTGATGTCGTGTGATCCAAATAGCGAAAGACAACATATTTCCAAAAATGCCCACGGTTAACCAAGTAATCATGAGGATACGAACAAACAATAAGGTTCTAGGCAGAAATGCTTCTAGAAAATAATGATTCGGATAACGATCAGCCCAATAGACCGGGTCAACATTGGTTTCGTTGAGAGAAAATCGTAGAGTACAGTTTTGATCCATTGCTATGTTTGATCAGTAGAATAGTTTTTGTAGGCCACGATTGTTAACAAAAGGAGTGTCGTTCACAACTGGCAGAAAAGAAAGAGTGATATGAAACGTTTGTGTCTAAATGCGTAATCTTTTCTAGTAATTGATAAAAAAGCAAAAAACGTCGAGCAATTTATTGTCTTTTTCACTGTCACCAAGTACTGACGTAACAATAGACATGAAACATTTTACATGATGCGTGTATTGAGAGTCAAACACCGTTTCGCGTAACTTACACCTCCTACACTCATTCAGTTTGGCTGCCTCGTAGTCTTTCAAGTCAGTCACTGAAAACAGAATCTTTATATATGCTACTTATTGAAACACTAGTTTTTTCCTCGATAGAAAACAATAAACGCCCGTTATTCACATTGATTATTTCCCCCGGAAAAAGCGATAATTTTTGTGGCCATGATCTGCCCATAGCATTATTCTTCTACCATTAAAGTTGGGATGTTCATTTGTTTCTCATCAGACGGTATTGCATCCAGTTGGAGGATTTTGAGGCAGACCGTTCACATTTCGTCAGTTTTATTTGGATTAGCCCTTGCCTGTGTTATTTACACGATTAATTTAGTGTTCTAATATGTAAGCATATGATACACCTGTTGCTAAATCCTGGTGAATTGCTATTTCCAAGTTCCAATGAGATGCGCCAAAACAGTTGAAAAACTCAGGATCAAGGAGGCGTCTCATGAAACGGTATCAAGCAATTGATTTTTAATATTGAACGCAAAGCTTATCCGTTCGTGAATAGAACAAACGACTAAATGTTTAGTTACATTGTCACTAAGCTTGGCGGCAGTGGTCACGGAATGTATTTTTAGGGATTACAGATCGTGAAAAGAGGTAAATTATTCACTTCCGTTTGTGATACCTTGCACAGTTAATGCAGAATAATGTGAGGTTCATAAAAACTTTATCACGAGAAGTTACCAGTGAAATATGAACGTTTATTTCTGAGTATTAATTCTATTGATTGTCGAGCGGACCGGATACATTGAAACAAACTACTTTCCCAAGCTGAACTAAACATCAACACTGTGCAAAAAATTTGGTGACGCTCAGTAGTTTTATTTATGAAATGTTTTATACACTAAAGCGTTTACTTCTAAAACAAATTACAGAATTTGTCAAGTTGATATTCTTTTGTGAAGTGAGGTTAACAGAACATGACTAGTAGATTCATGGTATCAGTCACTTTTTAATCAAATTTCCCTGCTAGAAATCAATTCGTCTCA
The DNA here is from genome assembly GCA_008508345.1 of Paragonimus westermani. Taxonomy (NCBI): domain Eukaryota; kingdom Metazoa; phylum Platyhelminthes; class Trematoda; order Plagiorchiida; family Troglotrematidae; genus Paragonimus; species Paragonimus westermani. The sequence continues at coordinate 267,428 of QNGE01000143.1, forward strand.
TCAAAAAAACTTTGAATACAAGGACAATGCAGTCACGTTATGTTCTCTTGTCCTAGTTCATATGTGGAGAATATCTTTGCTGAGGTGACATGTATAGTATTCACTGATACCTCTGTGGCGGTATTTGCATTCAGTCCCAAAAAGTGTTCAGTTTTTGTCCTACAGTTAGCCCTCAAATGACCTGATTATCTGCTCATGTCTGTTCTAATGATACTAGCATAGGTCTAGCACCCGAAAACTAATTAACTTTGTGGGCTAAACTTATTGTGAACAGAAGAAGGATGACCAAATGAAACACCCCATCATTTCCGATTCATTTCGTCTTATATTTTTCGGAAAACTGAATCAATGTGGAAGTGAATGCAACGAATTTTTCGAATAAGCTGTAGATTTTAATCCTTAGTTTTTGAAATCAGACGTTTCAACGCTTTCAGTCAGGAAGTACTTTTTACCGCATACTCTAAATACTGAACAAGGTTGCAATTTACTTCCTGTGTACGAAGCGCACAAGTCAATTATAGTTTACCATTTCTGAAAAATATCTTAATGGAAACAAACTTCCTGATCTATATGTGAAGCAGATTTAAGAATTTTTCAAGATAAAAAATATCAGATCTTATGTGTCCACAGAAAATGACTGAATTTTCATTTCTAACGCTTGTGTGTTTTTCATTAATCGGTTTGTTAGTTGGACTGTGTTGATCATCCTTGTGGTATACGTAGATGGTTTTGTTTTCCAAACCTACTCCGTCACAAGATAATGATATCAATCAAGCTTCTTTAAGGTGGAGGTCTTCATACAGTATAATTTTTGCGTGACAAATTCATCTTTAGTGAAGTTATGATGACGCAAACTTCATATGCTTACAGTACTTCAGGAAAGAAGTGGCTAGTATGACACAGCTTTTCTTGCTCATTTCCAGGATAATTTGTTAATACCTGTAGTAGTGTACTATAACGTTGATAAGGAACTATGAAGAGGCTACTGGTAGAAATTAGGTGAGGCACGTCCAGACTAGTGGGTCAGCTGTCCTTTTTAAAAGTCGGTGTTCAACATGTCACACAAAACATTTCATACACCCTAATCAATTGATGAACTTGTTTGCCACATGGCAATTGAATTTACTTTCATACAAAGTGTAGAGTTGGTGGCAAACTTCGAGGAAATGAACGTTGTGTATGTAAACAGTATGAACGTAAACAACAGGGAAAAACTGGTACAAACGTCTATGTGCACAAGAAAGTACATAGGATAGAAATGCTTGACGCCGAGCAGCTTCTTCTGCAGGACACTTGGCTTTTTGAACAGTATCATAATCAGACAAACCTGATTCACCGATTGTTGCGGAGAAATCTGCAGAGCTTACCTGCACTCTAATGATTCTAGATTATCAACGCCTTGACCATTACAATACTACGTTCTACTGGGTATAGACTGTGTTTGGGTGTGTAACTGATGCCATCGTACCTCAGAGTTTGGTTTGGTTTTTGTAACGGACATCTCTCCGAGTATTCACAGTTTTAAGCGGGTTGATCTAGATACCAACATATCCAAACTTAATCATAAGGGCTTGGTAGAGTTACAAATTTGCCGACTGCTGCTACGTCTGTCCTTCTGGGTGGCTTCTCTATTTTGAAAAGGCAACGTGTTATTAATTCGTAGTTTGTGAATTCTGAAATACCAAGTTAGTAACGTCTACCCAGTAACAAAGATGGTGTCATTTTAATTAAAACTACATCGCAGCTTCGGCGCTGGGTTAGGTTTCGCGATAAAGTACACGCTAAGCAGAGTTTCTGTGACGCACAAGAAGCGTTGGTGCTGCATTTAACGAAGATCCTAACGTGTGTTAAGAATTTAATAAACTGGGTAACATATAGTACTAAGCCGATGTAGTGTTTTGTTTCCACCCCACAACTCTGACAATAGAGGCATCAAATTTTGTAATGAGGTTTGTCATATTTAATCTCGCGTTGGCACGTTTCACTTGACCTAAAAGCACAGCGTAGTGAAGTACTAAGCATATTTTTTGTTAAGCTTAATGTTATCATTTGCTATATCAGGCGTTTCAAATGTAATTTTTGGGACTGATAGCAACTAGTCAGGCTCCTTATCAGAACCATTTTAGTCAGGATGGATGTAGTCAATTTCAGGTTGACCATTTAGTTCATTCTGCTCAACAGGGATCAATCATGCGAATGTGAAATACCTCGTGCCGTATTTGCAGATATGAGACCTCACATCAACCTGTATCTCAGTTGCCGGTTGCAGAGTTGTAGATACATTCTACTCAGTTGCTTTTTTACTGATTCAGGTATAGCACTCGACATATACTATGCTACTGATAGACTTAACTGAAACCAATAAACTTGATAGGCTTGTGAGCATACAAGTGGTGGAACCGTATTAAGTTCACTGTCTGTTAAGCTTCTGGTGAATATTCAGCATTGAACTTTTATCAGCATTTCGGGTTTTAGTTTAGAAGTGAACATGCGAACAAGTAGGACAATAGGATTGTGTGTGATAAAACCCGGTGTTAATAGTACTGGTTTGTTGGTTCCTTCTAGTTACACTAATCGACTTTTAATAAGTCTCCCTGACCCATTATGCGAAAAACAGCTCTTGGCAATCATTATCACTGGTTGCTATGTAACCCTGCTGATTTATGAAGACGTTGTCAAACGTACGATTTCCTAGAAAACCCCCCATCTTGTTTGTAAACATTGGATAACGATAGCTGTGCAAGAAATCGACCGATTATCAATGAACGACGGGCGAAGGATTGGTTCTAACAAATAAACCCGCCGATTAGTTTAGTGTGAACCACTAGAATGCTGTTGGGTGGCAGAGTGGAGGGTTAAAAGCTTTAGAAACTCACACGAAATCCTCCTCATAACAGCGTAACAGGTGTAATCCGTTTACGGTTGTTTCAAGTGTTGTGGTGTTCCACCATTCACGTAATTTGTATGCTATTCGATCTCTTCACTGGCGATCTGGAGGGGCTGACCGGGGTTCATGTCAGGATGTCTTAGCTCCCTGTCCCATAAGGGCCAAAGCCACGGATTTTTGATTGTTCTCATACAGTACTGTAGATAATATTTACAGACCTGTGTTTAAAGCTGACTCACTGCATTTCTCACATAATTCCCTACACAGCAGCCCACAGCGATAAAATTACATTTGTCTCATGGCAAGCACCTGATCTTTCATGTGGAAAGATAGCTTGTGCATGGTCCGGAATCAGGACCTTAGTATCCTGGCTGCAGAAGTTTGACGGAATTTGATGCGTGTGGTGTGGAAAGGCTGCTGTTCGATTACCACCATAGGGCACACTGTTCAATATAGACTTGATTTATCTGGCTTATCGTAGAGCGTGACTATCCTTCTAACAGTCTTCCGTCAGTGTTTATTAAAAAAGGTTTTCATATTTATGGGCGTGCTGATGCTTTTCTTAAAGAGACACGTTTGTAGACTCAGTTTTATGTACGACCTTACATGGATGTTTCAATAATACATATTTCTCTGATCCTGTCTTCGTAAAGACTGGTTATAAATGAAGATACTTTGACAAATTCAAAAAAGAGATATTTCAAAATAAACTTTCTAAAACCGTAAACACTGTAATATAAATTGTTACATCTTCTGCATAACGCCCGTCAAACTTTCTGGTGTTGTCCACTAATTCGAACGTTTCAAAACTGCGTCAATTTTTAAATGCCGTGAAGATTTAACAAATTTTAGTACAACCCAAACACATTTTATTGTAGAATAGAGGTTAGACGATACGTTATAATTGAACTGAGTTGGTGACCATTAGTGCTTAGAAAGCATATTTATCTCGTCTTTCATAACCCTTTCGACAGTTCAGAGATTTTATGCTTTAATTCTAGGTGCTTGCAACATACTGTGTGCATAGCTTCTGAAACACATCCATGTTGTCCTAAGTGCAATCTTTTAAATACTTCAAAGGACTTGAAATTAGGATTGTTCGCTTGAATAGTTGTTGCTTAACCAGTTACCAGCAGGTGAATAAGATGACACCATGTTACGATGCCTGTTTATGCAACCGGATAAGAAAAGCACGAGATATGTTTGCTTTATCGAATCAGGGACCGTCTGTGCCCATCGGCAAGGCTGACTGAAACCATTTACTGTCAGTAAAATCGATCGGTTTGTGTAAGTCATGGAAAATTGACAATGCTTCTCAGCACATCCACGCTGTTTTTTTCGGGCAAATTATGTTTATGACATGGTGAGTGTGTTGGCTTATGTCCATTCGCTCCTTCTTTTGTGAAATTTTATTGTGAAGCACATTCCCCTGGAGCGAGATGGCTCTTGCTAGCCTTGCTGTTCCAGAATTGCACCACATTGGGTAGCTGACTTCAGCATCTATAAGAGAAGGACGAAATCTTTGGCATCCTTGTCAACCATTATGTTGAACAATTATACTTCCCGCGAAAACGGATTTCTGCTAATTTCTAGTATTCCAGTTGTGATGCTATCAGCATTCTATTCAATTTATGTGATCACTTAACTTCGAAAACTATCAAGTTCTCTTTAATGGTAAAATTGCACTTCGTTTGGTATTTAGACTGTCATAAATATACAGTTTTATGTTAATATGGACTGCAAAGAACTGGAAGAATGGACATGCTGAGGAGGGTTTATCAGTCGCGTTAATTGCAACAATGGAAAAACCACTTCGTAGGCTATATTAAAAAAAAAAATCAACATATTGAACAAAACTGCTATTTATACCGAGCCAGTTTTTCCGAAAAAATTGAACAACGCCGAAGTTGATTCTGTATGTGCAATCCGCACGCTAATCTATTCCTGTTGAAAGCAGTAAATTTAACCAATAACAGTTTAAATCTTTCAGAGGAACAAGCAATTTTAGAGCACACAATGCACCTTCTAATAAATTATGATTACCAAGCACACGATACCCGTTCCATCCTACCCTGTGTCGTTTCTTCTCTGGAAAAGCTACTTTGATCGGGTCAGCTCTAAACACAGCACTGACTTTTTGGGAGCAACAATTTAAATGCATAACGGGGTGTCTTAGGTTGAAGAATTGATGTATATAATCGAAATTCTGCTCCGAGTGTTCGAGCAATGAGGCCGGCTTCGAAGAGGAGTTCAATCGATCGTATCAGCACTGACAAGTAATCGCAATTAGTGCCCGTAAGTTGCTCATACAACCGATGGTACGTTTACTGAGCTGGTTCAGTAATACCACCATGACTTATTCGAATCGCATACTGGCTAGTTTCTTTCACGTAGGCAGATTCAAACGAACACGGCCGTGGGATTTTACGTTCAAAAAACGTACAACAAAACGTTTTTCATTCAAACATTGGTTTGGCTCGAGTGCCGCATGCTGACAACCTTGATACGACTCACTTATTGAGCAGTTCTCATTCCACATATTTCAAAATGCTTACCTCATCTTCTTCGTCGATCCTCTGTGTTCCCGTCTTCCAAAAAGCTACTGTGACCAATGCCCTGAATGGTATTTCACACATGTTTCGAGCTTACAAATCTCCTGGTAATGATCAGTTCTGTAGGAACAATTACTGCATTTGAAACTCGGATCCAGACAGTAGTAGTCAACTTCGTTGGATCCACATGAAAACAACTTGTAACCGTAGTCCCTTCACTAATCGTGGGATATTTGAATGGGTTATTTGTAAGGACAAAGGGTGATCAGATACGGGTGAACGCCTAACTGGATAGTCAACTCACCTGTTTATCTGGCTGACCGTGACTTTTGATTCCCTGCGTGTTATCTGTTAGCAAGTAAGTTGATATACGTAACTTTTTGAAGCTAATCAGATTACCTGATCTAGTATGACACACATGCATTACTGGTTATTACGATCCTTTTTCAAGCAGATCGGCTAAATCGAACATCTCACACTAATGATCACTCCCAACTTCACTGCGCACGCGCACGGATACTCTGAAGAATTGTTCATCATTCGCTCGATTTCCTTACGGTAGATTTTTTATGCACTCTTCTGAAAGACTTCAGTTGCCCACCATTTTCAGAGGCGGCGAATGTGCTGTTCAATTTTAGAAACATTGCATTAAAACAGATTGAAATTATGTTAACGGAGTGAATGTTGCATCCTTTACTAAAGAACGTGTTTCTGGCAAAGAGTGAAATGCACGTGTCTGATACTGCTGCAGATATCGGTTTTTATAAACAGTACGTTCACACTTCGCTCACTTTTAAAACCCGTTCCATCTCACCCGCGCACTTCATATCCAGTCAGTTAAGAATGTGAACCAAACACAACTTGTCTTTTCGACGTTCCCCTAGTGTGGCACCACTTTATCGTACACAACCTTAATGCTAACAATAAGTGCAACTTGGAAGGTTTGTATCGGTTGATGACGTACGTTAAGAAACTATATTGATTAGGACTGTGCTACCGAGTGTCAAAAAATGAAGGATCACCCGTTACAAGAAGTTTCGTTGACAAACGGTTGCTCACAAACCTGACTCTCATCCATACTGTCGGAACAGTTTATCACCGAACACACTAAACCATGATGAAAAAGGTTCTTTTCAAATTTGCGCCCAACGGGAACCAACTAACCATTGGCGTATGCAATAGATGAAAACGTGCACTGATGCGCACTTTTCTGATCGTTCACACACAAAATGCGTAGGCAACCAGGTAAGTCTTATTAGCGGAGTAATCGATATAGTAACTTACTCCGTATCCTGTGTTGTTTACCGGTTACTTTGCAACGGCAGTAACGTTTACGTACCCAGAACAAATAGAACCTAGCGAGACCATGTTTCCAAACATTTGTCGTCGTGGTTAATGAGGCTGTTCGTGCTGAATAGAACAGGTAGACAGCATAAAACCCCTCGTCTTCAGTCACTGGCTATACATAGTCAGTAGTTTGGATATTGTGTGTATCACGTGGTCGCAAAACACCAACCCAATTTTGCCCAAATTAAATAATGTACCAATCAGCAAAATAGATCGGTCAACGTTCTACTCACTGCTCTCTTCTGATTGAGATGACTAGTTACCTGGAGGATAATTGGCTGATTAGTCTGCTTGGGTTTTATAAATCAAACATACTTTTGTTTCAAGTTGGTCTACAGCAGTTATCACATAAACATAAATCCCGGTAGAAAATACAATTGGTTAAATAAATTTCAAATAATTTTTCAGCATTTTGATATCTTGAGAGATTATTAGTAGATATGATGTTATCCGGAAGGCGATCGGCTACACATTCTACCGTGTTGTATCCCAGCAAATATCAACACACATTACATTAGTTTGATTACTTGTTACTTTGCTTCGTCTAATAGTGTCGTTTTTCCCCACAACAAAACCTAGGTGTCTCCAAACGCATCTAGTAAGCGGAAGTATAGACCACGAGACACTGAAGATACTGAGTATCGTTTTCACTCAGCAAACAGATCCTGATAACTTTCGAGTGATGTGGCTTCATTCTTCAAATCGAAGCGAGTTTATCTTGAGTAATTTTCCAGGTTGTAACCGATTTGCTCCATGCGCCCAAAACTACTGTATAGTTTAGCGGTGGAACATTTGTGATCTCACTAGTAGAAATTTAAAACTGTTCATCATGGATTTGACGTTCAACGTGCGTTGACAGTGCGGTTTCGACAAATGACGTCTCCAAACTGGAAAAGCATGCGCAAAAATAATTGAGTTGTAGAATATCTGGTGTCTTTTTTCCCGAACCTAGCGGGTCACGTGAGCAAAACATGCATTTGTGCAGAGGTAATCAACTGGGAAGCACTGCATAGCACGTTACGGTGTAGAATACTTGCATGTTTTAATCAGTTTCGCGATAGACCTTAAGTTTGCAGGAACAGTCTGAAGGGACTTGCCAGCCGTCATGGTGAACTTTCCTGTGGAAAACTTCGCAGGTTCTTCCTGATTGACGAAAACCAATCCGGTTATTTGTTGTTGAGTTTTATCGCTTGTTTATCATAATTTCTGCTCAAAATAAACTTAATTGTTGTTTTCAATTCCAGCTAGAATGGTAACTTAGACAAAAGTTGGTGTTGAATCAGGCTATAACAAGCAAAGTTAATCAACATCCGAGGTCAATTAATCGATGTGGTAAACCCTCGCTCTTAGAAGTAAGTGAGGTTTGAGTTTATTTTGTTTGCAGATGATTCTTTTTGGAATTCAAGCAGCTAATCGCCAGAAAGTAATGATCTCTGTGTTCTACGACGGAGCTCTTAGTTACATGTAGACAAGTTCCACTATTGCGTCCGTTTGAGGAATTCATCACAAATTTGTTTTATAGGCGTTTATGGTTAATGAGCAATGTTACATGGTTTACATCGTTCTGCCTTCACCTATCTCATGCTCAATTAAACGAATTATGCCAACTTTACCCGGTAAATTGATGATTTTGAACAAACTACTTTTCATAAAATCTTGGAAAAACTATCTTTTTCTGCTAACATTTTGTTACCATAACTCTCAAAGAGAACTGCATGTCTTGAGCTCTTGACGTTTTCTTGGGTAACATGAAAACATTTTGCACTTAGACAAGGTTGTATGCATTTTGAAGGGAAAAGTAAACGTTTTCTATGTTGCGTATGCTGTTGTTTCTTTCAACAGTTTGCTTCCTGCAAATTTTACACATAAACGTGAAATGAATAAGTAACGCTTATCAGCAAACCGGAGCAACTGTGTTTTAAAAAAGTATTTCCAAGATTTTGCGAAGTTGGATGTAATATATCATTACAAGGTGTATACCACCTTTTTTGAGTAAAATGATCAGTTAAGTGCGGCAATTTGCTTGTTGTACTGACGAAAATCAAGCTGCCCTAGCGAATCTAATTTAGAGAAGCATCGTCACGTAAACAGTTTAGATGGAAGTCATTTTGATGGAAGCGCTGCAACACACATGTGAAATTGAGGTCGGAATATTATGGCACTTTAGCGCAGCTTAATCACAGTAGTCGGGTGCTCTGTAAACCTCATTGAACAGAAAAGTGTCCCAGTAGGGCATCCATCCAGAACGTGGGGATTACTGTTCAGCTCACAAACGTCCAGACATATATGACGAAACATTTGAAGTGTGCACATTCGTGAGCGGTCGTTTGGAAGCGTTCGTTCAGTATCTCACGTTCTGACGCTCGTAGTTTTGTTCCATTTTAGCAATCATTCGGAATGTCCGCGCAACCATCCGACATAAAAATTAACCTGGACCAGTTCAACAACTTTTACAAAGTGGGTTCAATCGTTTTCAGCCCCTCTAGTACATGCACTCATTTATTACGTTTAAGGTTAGCATCGACTCATCCTGGGGTTCAATCTATTACGGAATTTAAAACGATGGAATACATTTCACTAAACATTTATTTAGCTAGTGAAAATAGACGACAAGTAATTATATTCCGAAATGACCATTCTGGGACATTTTCAATGCGTTTGTGGAGTGTACCCTTAACTAATTTACCCCAACGTTGTGCGTTCTATTCAAGGTCATATGATGTCCTTAGATGTGCCGTAATGGTTTCTGATCAAATTGAGGACAAGAAACTTCTCACTACTGTCTAACGTTTTTTATTCAAAAGGGAACTTGAAGGTAAAGTATTTCAAGCTGGAAATTTTCCACGGCGAAATCTGAGAAGCAGTGTGCATCTTCAGTTGAGTGAAAGCACTTGAACTCCCATTCGAGTGCTTCGGATACGAATGTTGTGGGAGCTACTAGTGAAGGGATTTTACAATCAGCATGACCTAATCAGCATACGGTGGATGTTCGGAGCAACCTCAGTTTCTCAGTCGAAGAGTATCTGGTCTATTCAAGTGAACACCTAACAGTTGCTCGATTCACCCTAAAATGGACATCAGGATCATGTATTAATCAACCATCCAGGTTATGTTTCATTAAAAATTTGTTTGGCTTACATCGAGGAGCAAGGTGATTAAAACTTGAGGAGCAGACAACTGCAAAAGGAATACGGAATGTGATTTGAACATTTTAACAACGTGGTACTGAAGAATTTCTCATATGGCTAACCTTACAGGAACATTCTGGTTAACTGTGTGTGATCTCATATATTTTGTTTTATACAAAATTCAGTTTTTTCCATAACGAGTGATTGTATATATTCGTTCAAACTGAAAAACGTGAAACATGTCTACTGAAGGAATCTGGTAACAATTCGTCAAGAAGAGGAAGCGTGTGACAACAACTCGGCAATAGTTATGATTGCCTAATTGACGTTAGAATGTGGCCTAACGTACATCAGGTTTCTCGTAATAATTTATGAGCGCGTATTCATTACTGAACTATGTTAGAATGAGTAGGAAGGGATTTGGTTTTTCGTGTAGTTCAAATATCACCCACGCGTGACAACAGCTGCCGCATTTCCATGGACTTCCTAGTTGCCTCCTTCCAAAAAGAAGCATCAGATGCGAATTTCTTTCTTGTTAGAGCTCGTCAGTAGTGCATATCCTTGCCACGGCCGAGACTATAATTCTGGCCACGCTTTCATGAGGCAGCCATGTTGACCACCGCCCCACTGACCACACATTACGCACGACGAAATTGTTAAAATGTGAACGTGCTGGTCAACTTGAAAATAAACCAAATCCCCGACTACTCATCACAAATCTAAAATATCGCCTTGCACGTTTAATGAGATCAGTGATCTCGACCTGTCTTGGAAGTCCTAATCGCGGGGTTATTGGTTGGAGTTAATAGAACAGTTACTGTCTCCTCTTAAGACGAACGGGCAACCTGATAATTGCTCACAAGCGAGAGTGGTTAAGCGTTCTGATTTGATGATTCGGTCAAGCCTGATGTGAGGTCAATGGTGCAGTGGTCAACACGGTTGCCTCATGATTGGAATTGCCGGGGTTCAAATCTCGGCTGTGGCAAGGATGTGCACTACTGACGAGCTCTAATGAGAGCGAAACTCGAGTCTGGTGCTTCTTTTCGAAAGAGGCTGGCTGGCAGTTTCTTAGTTATTCATCTCACCGAATTTCAATTAAAACCATTCACTGTTATACTAAAGTCCTTCAATTTCCAAACCACATCGCGTGGCAAAATCAGTTTGCACTTTGTTCTGACCAGTTTGGTTATCCTACTTGAGTATCTGGTGGCATTCGTGATTGGTTCAAAGTTAGCCACATCGATATGGTGTTTCACCAGAACCAGTATTCGGAACAAACTCACTCTGACGACTTTACTCAATTGATGTTCAACAGAGACTTTGATTTTTAAAGATGAACATGGATTTTAGTGTCGTCATTATGGATATGGCCGACTACATATCCAGATCATAGCAACGTTGAGCGATTACCGAATTTTGCACGGATACTCCAACAGACAGCAAAAGCTAACGTGGAGGTTGGAGCAGTACTAAACAATCACTTTATCGACCGAATAACAATGAAATCACCCTTACTCAGGTCTCATGTATCTGAGCATAGTACGCTGCGTCCAAATTCCTCGGGTTTGATCACCGCTGCTTATAATGAAAGCACCATAACAAAACCGGGCTTATTGAGTTTACAGCCATTGAAGTAAACGATAGCAGGAAAATGTGCGTCAGGTTATTTGTGGCCAATTTCTTCACCAGAGGGACTAAAATTTGGCAAGAAATACATGACTAGGGTGGATTATGCTCTTGTGAGCACAAGTGTTCCCCTGGTGTAGTTAATTGGCTAAAACTGCAAGTATGCTCACCCAGACCATTTTAACATAATTTGTTCCAGGTATTTGTCACCGTTCCTAATGAATACCAATTCCCGCTTCCAGAAAAACAGCTTCTTATAAATATTGTTAGTGTTGACAAAAGCGATCTATTTGACTGGAAATTTTGTGGTACATTTGTGCACTCAGGGAGCACAGCGTGAATCAAGCCACCGGTGAATTTGTGACCTGAAGTTAAGAACACAACAGTTCTTATTTAACAGATAGCATCAAGCACATCTAAGTGCATGAAACGTTTGAGTTTCAAAATCTCCATCACACTGTTAAAATGTTTTCATTAATTATATACAGGATGTGTCTATCAAAGACAAAATTGAAAAGTCAAGTACTTGAGTCCTCCTGGTTTGCACTGAATTAATGCTAGCTTAATCTGTTGAGAACTCCGTGTTATTGTCCCCGGAACCAGTGGTCAACTATTTGTAGAGATAACGGAATTACGGAAAAGTGGCCGTTAGTCGGCATCCGCTGACATATTCAGCACATATCTGCCAACCGCTGAAGTGGTTTTAACTTGTCCAAACTGAGCGCCAATGTTGGTTTATCCCAAAGAGTGAATGAATTGGCCTCTGCCAAACATTCTCTCCACGACAGCACTGAGATGCATTGTCAACGTTATCCGGCTGGTTCTGCTCTCATTCGAATCACAAGACCATTTCTGCAAGCACAGCTAGCGCTGAGTGATAAATCTCACGTCATTTACAAGGTTTTATGTATTCGTTTATCTAACCAGCTAGAACGTAACAGCAACCGTGCATTCGAATCAGAACACATCCCGGTCTTGGTTTCTAAAACACCCAAGTAAACCAAAATTTTTCAGTTCTGTCAGATTGGTGTGATATATATCATGATCTGGCAACATCGCTCGCTCGATGCTTGTTGACACACGTCGTTCATAATTGGATTTGGAAGGGTTTTACCAACAAGTTACGCAAGAAATATGTCAGTTCAAGCTTGTTTTTACCTCTCTGATCCAATGGTCACAGTCTACCTCAGGATGCCAGTTTGTACTGGCTAAAGCTACAAGGGTTTTAAACTGTGCTTACACTGATTCTCGATGCTCGCCTTCAAACTGAAACTTCACCACCTTTTTCGTCCTTGTCTGGACTCGTCGAGTAGTGATGGTTTAAATGGGTTTGAGGATATGAGTAGAAAAACATCACAAACATCATTTGAGACCAGTGCGGCAGTAGCCAATGTGAACTGGTAATCCAACGTGAAATGTGTCTATCTACAATACCGGATTTAAAAAGAGTCACAAGTATATACTAATTCTTCCCTTCAAAAACGGTGCTTACAGTCGACCACGTCTATGAACGTGTCCGACCGTAACGCGATCAGTAACCCGTTCACGCCCTCATTCGGATTATCTTGGATGAGCTGGAACAAGGTTAAAACCGATCGTGAAATGTCGGTTTGAAGGTCGCGATCGAAAAGCGTCACAGAAAGTTGAAAGCTTTACGGGTCCGCGGAAACAAAAACCATCGATGAACGGAAACCATCATTTAATGTACTGAAAGACAGTTTCGTCTGTATCAGATTGCTTGGCAAACTGATGAGCAGTAATGAGCAAGTGTAGCCAACCGGTGCAATTAATCCTTTTTACATTGTCAACGGAACCCATATCTTACAAAAGACAGCTGTGCAAAACAGCAGAGCACATCTAACCAAAACAAAATCCGCTTCCTGCATGGGTGTCCAGGGTGGGAAATGTTGACTGTTTGTGAATTTAAAATGGAACTCAGTCTAAACTGAATTACACTGATCCGCTTTCGTTATGCAGCATCATGCTCGGCTTTTGTTCAGAGTTCAACAGTTTGGCGTCATACACCGCACTGCGTGATATCGGTTTTCATATAGCGCAACAAAACATTAGTGTATAACCTGACTTGTTTCGTCATAATTTTATTGGGTAGTATTTGCAATGCTACATTCACTTTCATTCGTTTTCAGTATCTATATGGTTTTTATTACTTATCCTAAATTTCGACTTTTCAGACTCTCTGTCAGCACGAAATCAGCCGCTAACGTAAAAACAACCTTCTCAATAACGACATTTGACGCATCGGTTGTGCCAAATAGGAACACATCGAACGACAACGTGTAGCGCTAGTTTGTGTGCCACACACTGGTTTCTATCAAACACGCCGTAGATAATTTTCCAATGTGTTGGCGTGAGGCACGGATGGTAGGGTTTCGCCGACGAGCTGAATAAACGGACGCAACAATATACCTTACAACGTACTACACAGCATACATGTCAAAAATGAGTTAACTGACCGAATATTCACCACTTTGATCTGTTAATCCATTGTAGTTTTGCGTCAACATTTTTGGAGCCACTTACGAACCGAAAATCAGAATCAGCGAACAACGGTGACTTACTTCATTTGAAAGTTGACAAGTTACTCAATATGCACGATGAAAGTTATTTGTCTCTAGCTGGCTGGCTTATCCATATGATTAGCTGAGTGATAATTTATTGCTCAATCCGACAAGTGTATACTCGAAAACAATCGCCAATTTTCGCATTAAGTACGGCTACGTGAACCAGTCTATCTATGTGTTTTATATACAAACTTCTTACTTGCTTTAAGACTACGACCAAGTGTATCCGTGGTAACCTCAAATATTTAAAGATCGCATGTCTGATTGCAGAACCGAGACTGGTAACAACGTTCAGGTCACACAACAATTTAACCTAATTATTAATGGTTAGATTGTTTAGTTTCAATATAAAATTCATTTTTTTATCCATATCAAACAATGGGTCATTTTGTTATAGCGATAGTATCATGTAAAGCATTGATGTAGTGCACTTCGAATAATACGGCTTTCGTATTTGGTAAATTCAATGGCGTTTTTTGTGTTGCCTTCAAGTGAGACTACAAAATTTTGTGTATGCCGGTTAATCTAACTGACCATAGATTAACGTGAAAGGTTAGTGGCAACCCGACTGTCATTTTGAAGTTGTCTGTAACTTGCAGACCAGTGAATGTGATATATGTTGCCTAAACTCACCCCGTTCACCTAGTTGACATAACAGTTTTCATAGACTCAGACGAGTTCTACTGCTCACTCTTCGTGTATTGTTTATTGTGTGCGTTGCACTTTTCACCAACTCTTTATCTCTAATCTACTAAAACAATTTATGCCAGCAGAAAATCGAGTCAATTTTATTGTAATTCGTGAATATTTGAAGCTAGTCAACTAAACAGTAAGGGTACTGAGCGTGAACAAGTTCAGCTGATTTTTACAGAGCTATTGAGACTGACACAAACATTCTTTTTGAAAACTGGACGGCAAATTATCTCTGTTGTCAGAGTTTTTTAATGGTATGCTTATCTTCCCAGGCAAAGCTGAATAAATTCACATTGCGACTTTAAGTCTATTTTTGGTATGCGCCTAAATGTTTCATTGCAATTAATAGCAATACATCGGTAATTGAAAGTGACGTTTATCTGTTGGGTGATTAGAAAAAACGGTTCATGTTTAAATATAAGCAAGGGAACTTATGTATCTACATTGAGCATTTTATTCACAAATAACCAGATACGCTTTAGAACTGTGAGGTGCAAAACGAAGTAATTTTTTGCTTATATGTTGCGTTTGATCAACACAAACTGGGAATTGCTTACCTGACTACGCGTTTATTTCCTTCATTTTTAGAACACCTGCATCTTGTTACACGTAACTTGTCAAATTCTGCTTCCTCTAGACAACTTATTTTGGAGCCTTTGAACTGCGATGTCTGGATTGAGTTTTGTACGCGTGCTGATTATTTCGCACCAAATGATCAATGTCGGTTTTGGAATTGTTCTAAGCAATCATCCAACGGCTTCCAACCAATGACTGCAACCAGCTAACTGTGTTCACTAATCTCTGGGCCGTGATTGGACAGAAAAGGCAACGTCATCTGACCAATGCGGTCTAACGTTTTTGTGCAACTGTCGACACCACTAACACCAGCAGTGTATGTACTTAAAACTTGTTAACTTACCTGACTAGTTTTTTAAACATTCTACTCAAACAGTTGTTCCTAAACTATTTTCATTCTTAGCAAAGAAAAGGAAACGACCGCGAACAAAAGTACTTGTGAGGATATAAAATTGTTTTCAAATTTTTAAACCTACATCGACTACTACCTATTGCCCGATGATCATTATAAATGAAGAAAAGGAAATCTAAGTATATGTGTAAAGAAACCAGATAAAGAATCGCTATCGCCGATTGGGCAAACAGCAAGTCTTGTTTTACAAACTAGAAATTGACATCATAAACTGTAGAAGTGTGTAAATCGGTCAGAAAAACTAAATAGCTCAGAGACCCACCTCTTGCCATTGTAAACCACCAAACCTGGTTAGCATACGAAAGCCTATGTCAACAAGCAAATCAGTATTACATTGTTACTACCAATCCTCAGAGAACTACAGACACTGTACATCATAAACACCCTAAGTTTGCTTCGAACATTCAATGTTTACAGTTTTTCATTTTGCGTAGGTCTCAGATGTACAAGGTCTATTGTGAGCGGTGTCACTTTGCTCGACTTATCCTGCTACGTTGACTGTTTACGATGATAAACAGAGTTGATGTAGAAGGTTTCATATGCAAACGAATATCTTGAAGTGATCTTGAACAATCAGACAAGTGTAGCTGCTTCTAAACTGTTACGTGTAAGATTTACACAAGGTCTGCAGTTTTAGCTTAGTTAACAGAATTCATTGCATTGTGAGAGAACAAACAAAACTAAACTATGCTAATCACATCCGGTTTTGTATGTTATAAGATTTGTTGACATTTGTGCGTTACCAGAATACTATATCTTTCGCGTAGTTGATCGATTCAACTGCACTTGCCGAAGTGTCTATAGCAAACATAATTATCATCTATGTAGAATAACAGACGAATATATACTCCAGTGTATAATGTGCCCAATGACAGTGTGCGTATCAAACTTCAGTAATTTGTGCAAATAATCTGCGTTGTTTACATAATAAACCTTTATGACGTTTTAATCGCTAATTTAGGCGCAGTGCCTATAACTGCCAGAAAGCCTGTTCGCAAACAAATTGACAAATTAGGAAGCCAGCCGGCTTGGATTGACTACTCCTTCAGTGAGAAAAATAAGCTTGGCCGGTTGTGCTACTGTTGGTACTCGAACATTGACTGAAGAAATCAAGCGGAACCTCTACTAGTGTAGATGTAGCACTTTGAACTAAGTGTATTGAACACGTGTTCTTGTTCACGGTTTGCACTGAATAAATATCAACTGTGTGTACGTGGAACAAAACCTAAATCAGTTTTCGCTTCATTTATGTATAAAAATATCTAGTGATTTGTACTGTTTTCCCTAAAGTCACTTGAAGTTATGAAATTTATTACATCAAGCACACCGAGGTTCATGGACTTCACCTGTTAGGCATACTGTTGGGTGCATACAAATCTGCTGGTATGTCCACAGTCAGATCATGCTCTGCGTGCGTTTTGCATCCTGTATGCATCACCAATGTATGCTGTGAACCTGTATCTGAGTCAGGACACAGAATTACCGCTGACTAATTACGCGCAAAATGTGAGAGAGTAATTTTCACAGAGTATTTCTCTATCAACAGCCAGAACTCCACAACCTCGTAACATCTTGCATGCGTAATACCACTCCACTCCACTCCCACTAATTTTTAGTTGATTGAACTCGATAAAAAATGGTTACAAATTAACTTATTAAAATTCGCAAATGCCTAACAAGTCTTTGAGTCGCACTGATAAATCCAACGAACATTCGTCAATGTAACAGATTCGAAAGAATCTCATATATATAAATTTGTGGAAACTAGCACGGTTTTCAGCTTGAAAGAAAATAATTCATTTGACTGGCATCGAAGAGTCATGCATTATCTGTGTAACTATGGGCGACCTGTGCGTCATCAACGGTTATTAATAACTTGAATCCAGGCCACAATATCGACTGGTTCTATAAAATCAAGGTTTCGTGTCATTATGTCTATCTAACGGAGTTTCCGTTTTATGCGATATCAACGGAACTTAGGACACTACATGAAAATTAGAAACGTTGGAAGTTTGCTCATCAAGTTAGACGTAGGAATTTGAAGTCTAATACATTTGACTGTGTTATCCCTATCACCGTTTTGGTACCATGCAACAGATACTTGGGATAAGAACTTAGTCACTGCTTGTTTGGTTTACAGCAAAAGTGTCCAGTTTTGGAGTAGTTTTTCCGTACAGCTGCCGTTAACTTGTTGAAATAAACACAGGGCTCCAGTAAACGCGAGTTAATTTGGCACACAGTGGGCAGCGATCTCTTAATACGGTTAGTCATGTGGCCCACAGACGTCATGCTGTCGCAGTTCAGAGCACAAATTTCGGAATTTAGTCACACCCAAGAGTCAAACTGCACGCGGTCGCAAAGTATACTGGACCTTTATTGATCTTTTAGTGGACGAACAACTAGGGTAGATGATCAGTTCACAAAAATGGAACGCAACAAAATCGGTGATGTGCATGGACTTTTGTCCCGTTAGATCATTATAATCCAGCAGTACAATACGTGTTGGTGCGAGGATCCAGACCACTTGTTTGGACTGTCAACTGGCTTGAAAACAGCACTCACACAAACATTCACACTGATGACATTATGACAAAGAATTGGAAAAATCGTCACAATAGTCGGATGCATCGGAAAAACAGCCATGGTAACTCAAAGAAATTCACCCCGTGCATTCAATTTCACTCTATTGTACATATGTATTGCAGCTGTGGATAAGTGTTGTGTAAAACGTGATTTGGGAAACCTTCTTAATGAAGTCTCATTTGTTCTTTTACGACTGAGTAGAACGTAGAAATATTACTCACCACGGTGCGTTTTCTATCCCATTTGGGGACGTAATAATGTAGTTGACCCTCATATATTTTTAGAAGACATTCAGTTCTCAGAGGCAATGTGAATACTGATGCAAAGTAGACTATGTACGCATAATATCCTAACTTAGTCTAGCACCGCAATGTCACCGTCTGTAACTTTCGCGCCGACGCAAGTTCACAGCTAAAATGTTTCAGTGCATGGTGCTGAGAGCTCATGTTTATTTCATTGTTCCATCTCGCACAAATTTCAGACGTAACTTAAAAATTGTCCAGCTAACAAGATCTACACCAAAGACTCTTCTGGGACCGCTCCAAGAATCTCGAACTGAGTCCTACTGTCGGTCGGTTTTTTTTCACTTCCGAGTTCAACAAAGAACCAACCGATAATCAGACAGTGTGCATTGAATCACTGAGACCTCGTAACCTTTCTAAACAGTCTCAGTTGCCAGTGTTTCAGATAGGTGACCATTTAATCTTCTCCACTCATTCAGGGAAATTTAGGCATTTTGGATGACGAACTAACCAAACTATTCCCCTCATGACCACCCGAGTAACAATATAACCTGAAACAGTGGTTTTAATCTACAATGGTGCGGTGTATGATCAAAGGACACAGTGGGTGCCCAATTGCTGCCTTACGAATGATTCAATTGAAATTGCTGACTTTACATTATTTTGTAGATATACGGTCAGTGGATATTTTTAACTCTCTTGCCTACCGATAATTACAAAATACTTCCGTTTAATCACAAAACAGCCATGGTCTGAAAAATTTTAATTGCCGAAGGTTGACAGAAATTTAATTCAGTTTGATGTCCCGAAATTATTCCGCCTTATATCTCTCGTTTAAGCTAAATGTGCTGCCTACATTTAATTTAATGCGTTTCATGCAACATATTTATATCCACAGTTATCCAACTACGAGCCAAGCGTCATCGATTGGAAGCGCTTTGATTTTTAAAAAGATCAGTGTGCTTGGTACACATCTATCTACGAACTCAGATATGCAAAGCGGTTGGATTTAAATTTTGTGAAATGTGACTCGACTCTCGAGTTACCGCAAAACATTTTGGAATAATTTTGGTTGACAGCTTAGGCGTTCATGTTGGTATCCTGCGAGAATTAAACACAGTGTGCAGTAATACCGGAATAGACCAGTGATGAAGAGCATGTAGATCGCATTTGAATAAAACTCAGTCATTGGCGATTGTACACGGAATCTCGAGAAACGCATTTTTCCTGTTTAAATGTTGACCGACAGAATTTTTAAAACTAGCTGACCGTCAATGGAAACATAACCGTACATCTTAGGGAGACTTTCAAAATACTGGAATCTGAAGTGACGAAAAATAACTCCAGTTGACTCAATGGATGGATGCGCTGCTGAAAATAGTCAGCAAGGGATCCGGAACCGCGTTTTTCAGATTTACTGGGAGAATACCATCCGACAAAACATTGATTCTTCAGTTTCAACGATAACTGTGAAAGATGACAACATTTGCAAAACATCAATATGCTAACATTTTTTTCGTCGCTGTTCGGCCAGTTGCGTACAAAAAGCCCTACCTGACGGTAAGACAACTCGTCCGTACCAAGGTATGGAAGCGGAGGCACTTATACGGTAACCTTCAGACCGGTAGGTACTACCAATAATTTTAGCAGCAGAGATGCACATCACAATGAGTGGTATGGCACAACCAGGTTAAAATTTTCACGGGTAAAATGAAAACGTCTATTTATTTCTGAGCGAAATTAACCTTTTTAATAGAAATGGTTACTGTGGCCACGTTATTAATTGAGTTACATTTAGTTCATACGCGATCACATTTTAAATGTCGCATAAGTGAATATGTTTCAGATTTTGATGACGTATGCCCACCTGAAAAAATAATATTTCATTTGCACAACTAAAAACAAGCCATTTTAGTTGTTGTCTACATTATTTTGATAAGCTTCGGTATACTAACGGTGGATCATCCATGCCTGATTACTGAATGCACTATTCAGAATTATGTTTCTTCTGACTGGCCCTGAAAGAAGACAAACGATCTGACTGTGTCTTATGTCAAATGAGTCGATCAGTGTTCAATATGCTCACGTCCAAGGTACCTTTGTCTTAGATTGACTAACGTTGAGGGGAATGATGCTCCATTTCGTTGCTTCATTGCACGGAGTAGTGTTATAGAACAACATTAAGCTCAACTTGCTACTTCTGTGCAGTTTATTAAAATCTGTTCATAACTGTCAGAGCGACATCCACAAAACCATATGTTATCGTCTTCTGCAATCGCTTCTATGGCCCATTTGTCCTTTTTTCTGCTCATTAATATTTCAACATTGATATTTCAAAAAAACAGCATACCAAAGGTCGACTGATGTGAAACTATTTTCAGAAACGTCAGAATCGAGTTACTTTTGCATTTCTAGCTTTAGTTTTAAGGCTTTTGCGAAATATGTTTGTTGCAAAAAAAATCGTAAAAAAGTGAATTTTTGAATATATTTCTCTCACAAGAAAGACTATCTTCAGGATATACAGACAGCCGTACTCCACGACGTCAACTATTCAGTATGTTTTTTTCTGGTCTGTTTTTTCGTCTGAGGTTAAGAACGTAACAACTGCACGTTCAACAGTAAGATTTCAGCAAAGTATTTAAAAACGGACTTGACCATGAGAACGTGTAGGATACCGTTCCGTAAATGGTTACCAAAGCAATCGCAGTATGTCTGCAAACCTGTTGACGCACACACTTGGATAGTACAGAGTTAATTTGTAAGATATCGTGCTCCTGGAATTGCGAAGAACCGAATAAATCAAACCGAGTTATAGCAAGCTCCACTGTTGAGGTACGCAATTTGGGCGCATCCCTTAAACGAACAATTGATTTGAACTTCCACTTTAGCAGTTGACCCAAATGATTAAATTTTCAAAAACAAAACACACTTTTGAACTCACCTTGAGTACAAAGCCAACTTGTGTTCCACTATCCCCTACGTTTGATTTTAAAGATAGGTCGCTCTGTTCGCAATTATATGAAACTTGTGGATGCTGAAGACAACCAACAAAAAATCAGTCATCATCCTTAACCAAATAGATCCGTTCAGTAGGAACTTGGCAGAGAATAGAAAATCGAACAGAATTTTCAAAACAGTGGGGGACCACGAACAACTTTGCACCTTGTGCTCTCAGGAAGAAACCTAAGGCACAATTGGCTAAGAAAGTCGGTGTTTGAAAGCTTTATTTATGGGGGGCTTTTGTGTGACAAAAACGTGCCATCATCCATTTCATTAAAGTTTTTGGTCGGTCTTTTTCCAAAAACATTAATCATAATTAGTTTTTCTCTTAATTGGAGCTTATCACTGAAACAATTTTGTCATAAAAGGATTTCTTGCATTGTTTCAAATGCTTATAGGGAAGCATCTTTGGCCAGTGAAAATAGTTTTGCAATGAGAAAGATTAGGGTATAATGCTCGCTTACGCATTTACATTGGTTTTAACAAGTGGATCCTGGTAGAAGTGTAACTAAAATGTTATTCCGGTTTCCAAACAATCTGCTTGCAAAAATCTGAGTAAAATGTGGAAGTTAAAGGCAACCGTGATGTGAACTTACTTTTTTAACTCATGTCACAATAAGAACTGCTAGTTGTTAAGTCTTTAAAACGGATTTACTATTGGCCGAGAAGCCAACGACCTTCAGTTGGCTCCGTGTAAGCATGAATTAAATAAACAGCAACACATTTTGAAACCAAAGTCAACTTTCGACAAACAGTTTCCTTATGACAGCCAACCTACTTTCCAGGACTTTCATGAACCTGTGGGCTTTCTGTGAATAATGATGTTTAATCGGTATTCCCTAATTATCACATGAATTCTTAAGATACACTCATTGTTTAAAATTAGACGCACTAGTTGGAATCTCATATTCATCTAACCAGCCGAAGCAACAATGATATACGATGTGTCACCCTGACAAAGTCATGAATTAAACCTTCCATATTGCATTGATGTTTGTCACTAAGGTTTATAACAAGAACAGTTTAATCCTGGAACACATGTTAGTTTCAGGTAATGGGGATCGTATAAAGAATATAGCTATCAAAATTTTCTACATTGTCGCTAGTGGTAAGAATATGCAGGCAATTGACAAGGTTGCTTGTTTGATAATAAACGACAAATCTTGATAATAAATGAAAATGAAGATGGTGCACTTATTTTCTGAAAACTCTCCATCTAAATCCGGATGAGGAAACTCAATTTGCTCAACTTTTGCAGGTAATCGATAGGACCGGTAAAGATGTTGTGGGATCTTCTGCTAGACAACTATCTTCCTTGTGGCTTGCAAAATCTCTTTATTTTGAATTATCTGCTCCTATGAGTTTCGATTGAAATGCTTCTACAAAGTTGAACAATTTGGTATGCATGAACACAAACAAATCCGTTCCACATAACACTCACTAGTCCATCTGAGATCTAAAAGTTCTACCGCATATTGTCATTGTAACGTTTGTTCCCAGTGATTCATCTAAGGGTTAAAACTACTCAGTACTGGGCTAGCCGTAGATCTAAACAGTATTTAGGATTAAGAAAATGTTAGTCAACAAATTTGATACGCACTGCTCCAGACTATGAATTCCAGGTGGCTGTCCATAAACTGAAAGTATCCACCGCGTACAAACAGTCGAGCAACGGCAGTGGGTGACACCGAGTTTCTGCTAGGTTTCATGTATTGTGCCGTTGTAAACGCATATTGGAGCTTAGTCTCCTGATGGATTATGATGATACGGAGAAAACTTTTGTGTTCGAATCACAAATGGATTCTTAATACTACTTTCAATAAGTGCTGATGATTGTACCTGAATAAACTGTTCAGTACACCCGTTTGCTATAACATAATTCTCAAGGTTGATCTTGAAAGACTTGCATGAAATTATTGCCTGAGAGTAGGTCTGATTTTCCGTGATTGCTACCTGTATAAACGATTTGCTTAAGTTTTTGTCCTTTTTGAGAGCCACAGTATTTTTTTCAACAGTGAATTTCAGGATTCAAGAATTTCAGTTTAGTTCACGAGTTCATCCCAGCTGTTAATTGATTTTCGCAATAAGTGAGTCCATTAAAATGTAGTTGCAATTAGCACAGTCAACTGAATGTTGTAGAAGTATAAAACAATAAGATTTTCACCTTACGCGCAAATCCACCTAGTTTTTGGGTTAACAGGTTCTGACAGTTATGCGTCAATTTCTCTTTATGTGTATGAATCCTGAATGAGTATTACTAAGAAATTGCGCCATCAAATAGACAATCATCCAGCAAACGTCGCCAGTCGCACATGTGCTCATATAATTGGTAGCTTACAAACGACCCAAAGCTCCCAGACACAATTTACCAACTGCACATGAATAGCTGCGTCATAAATGTTTCAGAAACTCAAGATCTAAGTCCTGCATAGATAAACTCCCTACTTCCCTCTCGAAGTGACAATCAGTCAATCAACCAGCGTGATTCGATATCTAGGAGCAATAAATGGAAGATACCACTCAGAAGGACAGGAAATAAAGTTTATACCCCGAAGGGTGAATTATATGAGGCGGTGATTTGTCTAGTCAGGTGGTAGCTTCATGGTCGTACGCATGATTTGCGTTTTAGCCGGTTGGTAGTAAGCCTGATATACGTCCGTGACGAAGGGATTAAGTGGATGTAACACACCATTCCTAACGTATGCCTAGGTAGGTATTATCCTCCTTTCAGGTTATCTGTTTACTTCGATAATTCTCTTTACCCTAGTGATGTGATACGCAAAAGCGATCAGCTGTTGGATTTCTGCAGTTGTTCTCAAAGCTCAGGTGAACAATACATCACCTTGAAGCTCCAAATTGATCGAGTTCGATTATTTGTACTTGTCTGTAAACTAGTAAACTCATGTACCAATGATGGACACAAGTGTTCTTGGGTGCGCATTCGAGGTATTGTAGCCATCAAGCTAGTTATGATCTAAATAAACTGCTCTCCACAAAACACCTGTTAGTTAGCTAAGTTTTTCTGTGATGGATGATCAAGTCTGAGATGCGAGTATTCCAACGTTTGGTAAAATGTTTTAACGTGGTAGGGATGTATGTTTGAAAAGCCCACAGTGTGCAAATGGCGGACAATATGTCTGACCGGATGAGCAATTGTTCAACAAAACCGAGTCACCGAGCGAACTGGACAATATAGTTGGTTTTGGTATTGATATGTTTGCCGAGCTACAAACAACACCACCACTGTTCCCAACCATCAGAAATAAAGTTGGTGATTTACAGAACGATTTTGCTACAATACGTAACAATGAACCATTACGTTGCTAAAAAATAATGAAGATTCTTAACATTTATATGGAGGAGAAAATATTGTGATACATGGTTTATGGAAAAAGTGTTTGAGGGAATCAATTTCTGATGGCCTTTATTTGACGGTATCCTTCTACAAGTGAGTTAACTGCTAAGGTATATATAGTTATGCAAAAACCAGTAAAAACATAAACAAATGGATCTCGCAGGTTTCTGTCAGGGTTCCGTAAACAACGTGTAAACATCAGCCCTATCGAAATTACACTAGCCTTTTCCATAGACAAGATAGCGATTCACAAGTTCGACGTATATCAAATTTCGACAGTCTCTTTCACTAAAAAAGAAGGCTGTGAGCCTCATAGTGAGTAGTGAAACAATGCGAGCATAACACAATTTTTGCACTCATATAAACCTTTCAGCCAACCCACTCAGATAAAAGGTTTGCCACCGAAACTCAGCAGTAGATGTCACACTTTTTGTGCCTGAGATTTACACTGAGGCCTCGCTCCTCTCGAACAAATCGTCTTCACTACTACGCAGCTAACCGCTCAGAAACTTCATCGTTGCTCACGAAGAAAACCGGGCGTTTATACATCGTAACTCGTTTGTGGCAACAGTTACGTCACTGATGAAAGTTTGTGTGGGCAATCTTCGGGGTCGCGTTTTTCACGTTAATGTGGTAACTGAATATTTCCGCGAGTGCAAGGTATAGGTTTGCGTGTAAGTGATATAATATATATATATTATCATTTACACGCAAACCTATACCTATATATATACCTACATATATATAATATATAACATAATAAATTGATATGATACAAATCAAACGATAAAAGTGAACACTGACACAAACAAAAACTTCATTGAAGAGCGCGCCTGTCGATTTGTTATCGTTAATACAAGAAACCACTGCTAGC
This sequence comes from Paragonimus westermani, assembly GCA_008508345.1. Classification (NCBI taxonomy): domain Eukaryota; kingdom Metazoa; phylum Platyhelminthes; class Trematoda; order Plagiorchiida; family Troglotrematidae; genus Paragonimus; species Paragonimus westermani. Next base: position 293,285 of record QNGE01000143.1, read on the forward strand.
ACTGTCGATGAATTCAAATAAGTGGGTTCAATCAGCACGATTTAAGGGTTATCTCGTTTCACCCAATATCGTACTTCATGTATCATTCTGATTTAACAATGCTGTGCAGTTTGGTCACAAGCAAATACAATTATTCCTTACGTGTTCAGATTTTTCAGGTGAAAACATCATGAGGCCAAAATCGATAACAAGTTATTGATCGATCTGATTTGTGCACCTACTGTAAATTCAGGAACAAAAACACCGGTGATTAATGTATTCGTTAACCTTAAAACCACAGATTAGTCACGACTCGAATAAAGAAGTGCATATGGTGATTGTGTGTTCAGGGCGTGGTAGGCAAATTGATCCCTGAACCAACAAAACCAGTTTATGGGAGAGCCCCGGGTCAGAAAACTGCACCGTTTCGAAAGTGATGAAAGCTCACGTTAATTAAATGGAAGAACGTACTTGATCTGGCATGTTTATGAATTCTTTATGCCTGCGGTTTTTCTGGCTGTGGATTTGCTCCACAAATAACACCAGCGGTAAATTTCCGCGTTATATATATGCCTAATACACCGTTGAAATCATCACGAACATTAAGTTTTTCCGCTCGGTTTTCAAAAATTGCACGACATTTCTAGTTTTTTAGTGGTTAACCAAAATTTCAAAGAAAACAATTATCCCTTTTTAAAATTAACACGAAATATTACATATTATATATATATATTTATGGGGCTTTGATCCCACTGTAGACGATTCCCATTTGTGGATTCTTCAAAACAAATTGCAGCTTCCTACCAATATTTTTCTTAGTTTTTGTAGACGCATATTAAGGGACGAATCTCACGTAGCTTGTATCTATAGAGGAATTCGTCAATAAAATCGCAGTTGAAACGAAGTACTTTCTGTCCACGTAATTACACGTAATAAGTGTACAGATAGTCGACAGGGGCGGACCAAAACATGATAGCGCTGCGATTTACACAGTTGCTGAACACACTTTGGAAATTGACCTTTCTGTTCCTCCGTCAGAAAATCGTCCTTTCCTATTGCTGACAATAACGTAACAGTCCACTCAATCTGGGTGTCGGCGTTTGTATGATATCCGGTTCAATTTGTCAATAAATTGGGAGTGAATTGATGATTTCGTATTCAGACCACGGAGTGACTGAAAAGCAATGATAGCGTCGTCAGTCTCTTAATTACCTGGGATTTTTTTGCTTTGGTTTCAGATTAACCGTTAGAGTTGAAAGTGAAAATGGGTAACGGTTGATGGTGTACTCAAATTGTTCAAATGTATTCTTGACCTTTCCATTTGGGCACACTTTGCCGATCGTACATTATCAAGGATAGCCTTTAGTTTGAATAGCGGTTTTACTAATATTCTAGGCAGGGAAATCAAACGATAATCAGACTCGTGAGATTAGTACTACAGTCACATGTTCAACCAAATCACATTTGATCAAGGTTCCGTTTATTTTTCCTAGCTATGGTGCCTCTATCAATTATTAGCTGTGCTTTCGCTGGCATTTGTGATTAGTCCTCTGCCAAACCAACGACACTAAGTCGGATGTTTTTGAGACAGTCTGAAGCGTTTAGTTTCAGTAACCGACTTTGGTTCTTGGTCAGTACACCCATTGGCTTGTCATTCTCATAGTAAGAACGATTCCGTCGAGCGAGTTTGTAACAACACTACCTCTAGCATATGCAGTACGATCTGTGAGTCAAACATTTCGTAGGATTTGTGATAACGGACATTTTTACTACACTAGACGTTATACACGTGGATTTCCTTTTGAAACAATAACGTGTCCATCTTTTTCTGCAGGCGTTTATGATACAAAGTTGAGATGTGATGCTCGTGACGTAATTAGTGTGAGTTGTTTCATGCGTTCACTAATCGAAGTTCAATCGTCCACCGGCATGAAGTTGTACTTTACTCTCAGGAGAGCATATCACCTTTTTCCTATCATGTCAGACATAAAACTGTTCGGTACCTATTTTTACTAGCTCATTAACCATGGATGTTTTTGTATTCAGCAGTTATTTCCGTGGATTCATCTCAGAGGCGGCCCAACAAATGAAACATGAATTTTAACAACGTTACGTAAAAACGTTTTTGAATTCGACCGGCGAAGACAGCCAACCAATGAGAATACTGAGGACAACACTGAAAACTTTTGAGTAAATCGTCCTGATCATCAGAGAAAAAATCGATTTTTAAATCGTTATCACTCGAACCAACAGATTTAATGTTTTAATTCTGACTGTGTCCAGCAGTTTCTTTATGGCTAGGATGATTCTAAAATAGATAGAACTAACAGAAAGGTGGAGAGAAAAACACACTTCCTAACTCAGAGGCCTCGCTTACTGCAATAGTGCGCCATTTTCGTAATCTAACAATCGTAAACCAATGTAGTTTATCAACTGAAACATTTGACGAACTTAACCGAACATTCTGTCCAACAAAGTCATCTTTGTCAATGTGTGATAGGGCGAACGTGTCTGCTTGAAGCTCAAGGACATTCCGTTCTTCTGTTTGCATGGGCAACCAAGCGTCGATCTTACAGCTGCTGATGTGAACCTCATAATTAAATGCTGTTTCGTCTCATATCAACTAGGAACTGAGGGCGGTGTATCGAACGCACAAGAATGAACGCATTCAAAAAGGACTTAAGATAATTTGAAAAAGAACTTAGATTTGCCCAACCATTTGCACTCACAATGGTTTAGCCAATTTTCGTCCATCTAATATACACGTCGATTTGGCAGTATGGCAGTGTTTCACATGTTCTTGGCAAATGCCGTGTCCGCAAAAGAACGCATTTGTACGGAATGAAATTTACACATGGAATGGTATTTGCACTGATTGACCCAAACAAATGTTCTAACTTGTATTTTGTAAACAAACGAATAGGCTACTGTCAAAGAAGTTTGCATTTATGCAGGACTTGCGTTGTGTACAGTAAGTTTACATACATTTTTGCAGGGCTACCCTCGGTCAGGTGAAGGCAAGCTAGGATATGGCATGGGAGATCTCAGTACGTTTGATTGCCTCTGCGAATGCATGCCCAGCACTATTGTCTGAACTGTGTAAATGTTGGTCAATCCAGAAAAACCGACATGGACTGAATGATTCTGTCGATGAATCAAGTCCAAAAGTGAGATTTCCAAAATGTATTGTATAACAATTTTAATGCACAGGTTCTGATGCAATTTTCATGAAATTGCAGTGCATTTAATATTGGAAATGCGGAGAGAAAAGAGTAGCCGATTAAGCTGTTTTTCATCGGACTTGTAAAATTAAGCACGAACTGTTTTCAACTAATTTCGTTCTGGATTTTGGCCGCAGTGTCTTCTGCTATGAGAAGCGTCACGGGCAGTGAGTACGAGTTGACAGTCTTAATTCGTTGTCACGGTTTGCGGGCAAATATTATGCTAGCTGGTCTAAATTGATACATTATCAGTCCGTAAGGACACACCGTTGTGTGGCCAACGTTGACTAAGGAGAATTCGGATCCGCTACATTCTAGTTATGAACCATGTTGTGCTTGAGTGGGCTTACTTAGCGAGAAACGAGTTACTTAGTGAGCAAGTTAGTTTTTTCTAGTCTGGAAGAAAGTCTAATCTAAATAATTTATGAGTTGGCTAGTTTCACCGCAAATGTCTTCTTCTGATAATGTACTTGTTAAAGATGGACACAACTTCTCCCTCGAAGCCGCACTCGTTTATATGCAGTGGAACGGACTGGGATGTGTGCCTGGATAATTCGTTTAATGAGACAGCCGGTTCAAAGTGACTAGAATGCAAACGATGGTCGTGTTTCTTTTTTGAAGAACATTGTATGATCGGACCAAGAAAAGTAGATCAAATGGTTTGATCACAATTTTCAATTAAACGTAACTAAACAACAAGAATTTTTCAGTTTTTGCTTCCATATTTTAACTCATACTGCTTTTTAACATAAAAAGATTAACTGCTTTATTTCTGTCACTGATTCGAACATTATTCGTGGAAATTCAGCGTGGCAGTGAAAACAATGGTATGGAATCCTAATGCTAAATTTCTAGGGTCCCGCAGGGCTTCATAAATGAGTTCGTACAGCGTGTGTTGTATTGTATTGTGCGGTTCTTGCTTTTTATTCGAATGGAGCCGGAGACGAAGGTTTTCAGCAAGGAATCACCTTATAATTGACAACGACGGTATACTACTTGCCAGCAAAACGATAGTAACATATAAATGACCAATGCTTACCGACTGTTTCTTTGAGATCAATAAATGCTAGCTAACTTTGCAGGATATGGTATCGAGTTGAAAACTCACAGCCACAAGTCAAGATTACCAACAACGTCCGACCGATTGTGAGTCACGGGTATGCAGTTCTCCACACAAACTCTTACTTGAACTTGGCATAATTAGGAAAGAACAAAGTGGAACAATTCTGATCGTTTTCAGACAGATGCTAGACAGCCCACTGTTCTCTGTCTTAGAACGTCATTCTTTCATCAGTCCCTCATCATTTGCATTTAAGTGATTCTACTTGGGAATCCGAATCATCATTCTTTTACTTCTCAAATAGGATATATTTTAAGCCAGAGGTGATTCAAAACACCTTTGAGCGCATGAGTGATTTGTCTTTCCAGCGTGCCTGATTGTTGTTAAAAACGAATCTCTTACTAGAGGAATCAAAGATCACAAACATCTGCAGTTAACGCAAGTCTCATTCCTCACTCGCGTCTCTGAAGCCCAGATACCCTCAGAAAAGTTCAAGGCAAATCATCCCTGGAGCAGATTGCATTGTTCACAAAGCGGATGATATCATTCTGCCCAGGTGAACATGAAGTGGAGTAAACACAATTAAGTGACATAGCTGTACGGATCTTAAACAATGATGGAGTGCCAATAGGTTGCCCATTCAGGATTGATTCAAAATATTTCTGCCTAACGAGTCAAAACAGTATGGTGGACCCAAGTTTTTACGCAACTTGGTGAGATCGAGCTGTTGCAGTTTGTATTTTCTACAGAAACATTTCCGTATCTGAAAATATATCACTTCGCTTAGAGAGGTTCCTTGGTTTGTAACGCCAACAGGTGGACAAATCGCAGATTGACATTTTTGTCAATTGCTTGCAGATTTATGACTGAAGACACCGTTGTCCTCCAGCTGGACAAAATACATTGCCTTTGAATTACGCAGGAAGATGTTCAGATACAGTTCTGGAACCACTGGTGTCCATTTCCTAACGGACGGAGAAATTAGTAACGAACGTAATTGTCAACTCGATGCCTGGAAGGCTAGCGGTAGTAGTCCACGCGTGCATACTTTGCCCTGTCTTCTGAACATGACTTGCTTTGATGTGATAGGGGAACACCGAAGAATTATTGTGTGGCTCAAAATGAAAACGATGGACTCATTTAGTTTTTGGTTTGCCATAGTGACTGTGTTCACGACATGATCACAGGTAACAAGTCTGTATGTCAACTTCATCTGTAGTCACCTCAAGCTTTAGTACATAACTGAAAATATGTCGCCGTCACGGTGAGACTGGACCTTGACGTGATGTGACGGCTTGCGAATCTCGATGACCTCTTGGGCGAAACTGGACAGAGTTACTCATACCAGGTAGGCCAACAGGTAGAGGTCTGACAAGCCACAGTCTCTTGGTCCTCCAGGTTGGGGGTTGGAAGATGGTTGGCATCTCTTCCTGAAAAACGTACCATTTCTGGTACACCGCCACCCACCCGCTGCCTTGCGGTACAGGCTTTTGAGCCAAAGGCTTTGGTTGAGAACCCTAATCGTTCTCCTGTCTAGGTC
>QNGE01000143.1:302305-318712 GCA_008508345.1 Paragonimus westermani
AGTCATTTTCAGTAGTTAGGTCCCTTCCCGTCCCCTTCTTTTTCCTTCTCTCTTTCTATATAGGGTTTGCTGTTTCTTCATGGTTGTGTGGCAGTTAAGCATTAGTGTGGACCACTGATGTATTGCTGTCTATGATGATGATAAAAATATGTCGATTAAGATGTCTGCAGTTCCAATTCTTGCTAAGAACAGTTTTCAAGTAACCAAATCCTTACCTCTTCGTTTAAAATGTGTAAAGTTGAGGGTCCTTTGGAAGTTTACACATGAACAGGGCACCATTTAATTATTCAACAAGGTATTTTGAATTTACAAAGCATCTGCGATGATGAGTTTTGTCAATAGATCAGTTGTTGATGTCCACTAGAACTATTCGTATCAAAATGAGGATACAACTAACAAATATCACATACTAGGTCGTGACAAAAGAAGTGATTCGTCAACAACTACAGTTTGTTTTAGGTTACTGTTCTATTAATCATTGACTGTGTTATACTCTCATTTCAGCTCACGATAAAGATTTGATTTTTCCGCTACTTCCTGGTGTGTGGCAGATAGCCGGATTTATTTGTAAGTATAGATTCATGGTTTTTAAGTTATATTAATCAACTAGACGTCGGTGTGTTCGCTTGGGATACACAGAGATAAGTTCTGACTTGTGCGTTTCACAGAAAAATTCGGTTCTGAACACATCAAAACAGGAATCATTCAGCCTTATTTATTACCAAGCTGTATAACACTTGCGCACTTGGAAGGCGAATTGAGATCTTATTGTCCAGTGTTTGACCCACTAAGGAAATCGCCATAATCAAGTCTTTTCTATAGCAGAATTCTAAGACCAATTTAATGAGATATTCGTTTCTGCTCTTTTCAAGCATCCTAAGGCATCTGACACATCAAGTTTCTAACTACTTTCTGATTGTTTACAACTTCTAACTACATGCTTCAATAAACGTACCTGTGATCTGCAAACAGGTAAGCTGTTCAGATGATTAGTTGCAAGACAAACTCCACAAAAATTAATCTTTCCATGTTCTCCCTGCTTTGTAGTAAACAGATACTTTCGAGGAATTCCAAACTAGTTATTCTCCCAAACCAGTTTGTCGTTTGATGATCAATAGGGTTATCGTGCTGTTTAAACAGTGTAACTGTGTGCTTAGGCTTTCAAAGTCGTTTTAAGAGGACGCTTGTTTCACATATTTACAATTAGCTGTGTTAACGCAAATTTCCATCTATCTGTCACTCTCAAGATATGCCCATGTTTGGCTTTAGTGGCTATAGTACTTGTATTACGCTCACATCGGTTTAGCTTCAATTCCCGCAGAATAATATAAAGAATTCAGACGTCATGTCATCAAATGCCTAAGACTGCGAGATCGTATCTGATCTATAAAAAATAACTGTTGCACCATATGCATTTGATTCGATAGAAACTACTTCAGGTTAACTGTACCCCCGTTGATTAAAATTAATTTCTCGTGTTTAGATATATCAGATTCAACTTACGGTGTTTTTTTCTGTCAACTGCACTGCACAGAGTTCGGGTTAACCGTTGAAGATGATGCTGCAAAGATATGTCATAATGACTTCTATCAGAAGTGTGGTTCATTCGTCCAGCTGCTTAACTAAAGCCTTAACTGCATGCACAACTGAAAGTCAAATGATATGACCAAACAGCCAATCAAGTCTGGACAAAGCAGTAGATGAAAGTGGAGGTTCTCCATTTTAGACGTTTCAAAATATATTCGTTCCCTGCCCGCTTTTTAGGCGACGCTGTGTGAACAAACTACAGGTACACCCAAACCTCGTTCTCGTATTGCTACTGTGTCCTGCGTGATGCTACTAAGCATATGAGGACGTTTAGTTCAAAAAAGAGAGTTTTGTGAGCGTAGTTAACGTTGACTTGGAGACAGTTGACTCGTAGATTGCGCTATCTCACAGTTTGTACAAAAGCGAAGTTACGTTTCACTTTGTCCGTTGTCACTTTATGTGCTCCGAGTTTCAGATTTGTATTTTAACCAATATAAAACATTATCGGTCCAAAAAGGGTGATCTACCCTAAACTGGAAACGGGTCACTAGTGTGGTGCCATTATAGACGAGTCAGAAAGAATGACCTCATTTACTAACAGGTTATTTCTTACATTTCCACAGCTACCCAATCCTCATCCCGGGGCTGTTTATCCATAACACCAATACCCGATTTCACTGGAAGTTTTAGATACAGGTGAGATTGAAAATTGATTTTTGAACTTTTTAAGAACTTTAGTACTTCCGCGATGAAGCTTAGAATCCTGTTTATCCTCAAGCTCAAGTCACTTGTTGGTTTGACTTATTTGGTAGACAAATGCAAAGTTAAAGTTTGGCGTTCAATTAATTTACATCGAATACGTATATAAGTGTTAGTAGGTTCAATAGAAGACCAAATTAGCCGTAAAATTTAAACGAGATGTCGTGAGTTTTATTGACAGGTGCCTTTTGAATTTGTTGGTAATTATATGTTTATTGTAAACTTGTTGTGAAGGCAAAAGAAGGCTTGAAATCGTTCATGCTACGGTGGTTTAGGTGTATCGCTACTGGCAGTTCAGAGAACGACCCACACTGTACTGTGAGAAGGTCAGCGAAGAAACCAAGAGAACCACATAACAAATAAAGACATACACACCAATCACCAAAGTGCTCGACTATTGGACTGAAGGCACACGGAAAATGATTGCAAAAGCCTACCGATATAAGTGAGATAGGACACAGGAAAGCAAGAACATGATATTGACTTATTAATCGGATGGTGAAAAAAGTATTTTGGATCAATATTCAGCAGCGCTGTGAATTAGCATAGGTTGATTGTTCTTGTACACAGGAGCAATTAAGTACTGCAAACGCGTAATACACTTTTGCGGGGAAAAAACATCCTAGAGTTCGTGAAATCAGACAGAACTGGTAAAAACAAACAACGCACGTGTAGATTAGTAGTGTAGTAAAATCTATCGCTGATTGCATTAAATAACTTCCCGTAGCTCAAAAACGAAACGTTGATCTACTTGAAAGAGGTAAGTTAACCTTGCACATTCAAATTGGTTTTATTTCGTAATGATTTGAAAGACCTCATGGCAATTTAGAAGTAAAAACGTTCCAGACGGGTGCGGACCCTAATTGTAACCGACTACCTGAATGTTCCACTATTGGGCAAAATAAGGATTTACCGCCAACAACTACTGCTACAATGATTACTTACTGTGAATATCACGCAACACTTTAATTCCCTCACATTCAGTTCATGTTCACAGGTTAGTATCGTACATGATCTTGAAAAGATGTGTGAGCAGTTCAGTTTTGAAATCTTGTGTTAATCTTGAGTGGTTGAGAACTTCGGATGTGTGAATTGAGAACCCCCAGCCTAAATCGAACGTCAAGTGACCATGTATTCTTAATTTCTTTTTGTGTGGTTCGTGAATTATTCTCGCAACTGCATTTCGTGGCAGCATTTGGTAGAAAACTAACATTTGCTTCGGGTAAATTAGTTGAAACCGTTATTGCAGTTGTGCGGGTTCTCTTCAACGCCCTCACAACACACGGACGTTCACTTTACTGGATTACTAGACTCCGAATTTCCATGGTGACAGGTATATAAAACGCCGAGTAACACTTCGTGGTAGTTACTCATACAGTGTTTAGCAATTTGAGGATAATTACTCTGATCCTCAAACGATTAACAAAAGAATTTCACCAAAAGAAACATCCCTTTAACAAGTACACTTTGTTCGTTTGCACCGACAGTTGACACAGTGATGTTACAATTTTGTTTTCGGAAGGCCATAGACGTTGCCTTATGGAACATTTACGATAATGTGTGCATCGTGCATTCTTAAGATTTTCTAGTCGTTGCCACCATATCTCGCCGGATTACCGCGCAGTATTCATGTCGTAAACGTTTTAAGCTCGAGATATTAAGTTAGACGAATTAAAACAAGCAATCAATAGGGTAGTTCGTCGTTGGTCTGTGTCCGTAAATCACCTGTCTTTGGGACATCAAGTGGTCGGCGTGCACAAGGCAAGCACTCAAAAAACACCCACTGGAGGAAGCACAGTTTCCCTTCTAAGAAGAAATTATTGCCGTACATATTTCTGTATTATTACGAGTATTTTTTAAACGGTGCCTGTCAGCACCGCAAAATTTGGGGAGTCTCGAAATTTACGGTCCACCTGCATGAATTAGTAATCTGGCAATCTTATCCATCAAACAACCTCGCCAACAGAGCTTAGAATGCCAGAAATTTACAAGCACTCGAGTGTGGCGTTCACAAATACTCCTCAGCGTTGCATCTTAATAATGCAACACGCTACAAAACACTCAACTCGTGCACATACTCTTTATACTGCCACTTTGAAACCCAAAGTGAAAATTTTATTTTGCGTTGCAATGTGGGAGATAGGTGCAACATTCTTTTCTCTAAATATCAACCACAATCTGATTAAAGCTACTGAAATTTACGGCGGTTGATTAGCCTGAGGTATTTTTCAAGAAAGTTGATAAAATATTTTAAGGAATAAGAACTGCACCATCATAATCTTCACCATTATAATAATGAGCTAGCAGACGGGGTAACTTCAGAGAATATCGAATTTTCGGAGTAACATGAGCGACGGTTGAAGAATTCAACCAGACTTTTATGGTTTTGTTATGAATAATACATCCAGAGTCAAAAACTAGGATTAGTACTGCTCACTCAGTAAAGTAAACCTTTCTGGGATCCGAAACAATTTGTTTTGTTTCACCCACAAGCGATTGAGCACGTGGAACATTCAGTTTTTCCCGAGCGTGTTGTTAGAAGACAAAACACAAAACGTCCCATTTCGTTTTTTCGAAGGAATGAATGGTTACTAACATCATTCACGCCTAACTGTTATACGCTGTTTAACCACTGAAAAATATGTGCACCCATAGTTACTCAAACATTTTGAGGTATATCACAGTGTACACGAATGACGCCTGGGAAAGAAGTTCAGTAACGTTTTAACCTACCTTTATTTTTATCTGGTAGCCCGTCACATTTGTGGACCAATCTTGGACAGCATAGACACCAGGGCACAGCATTCTTCTAAACCAGGGGTTCCAGTTATAGTCCTATGAAAGAAGACAACACGAACAAGTTTGGGCTGGAAGCCCAGCAAGCTGTGTACACGACTTACACAAACGCAAGCCAAAAATGACTAACAACAAGGGAGCACGCTGTGTTACACACTTCAAATTCACCCTATGCAGGGTTTCCACGTTAACTTGCTCTCTACCGTTCAGACTAATTAAATATGGGTTTCTATTCAGTATTTTTATTTAATAAAAGGAAAATTCTATTACTAACCGGCCATATTGCATTGCGTTATTGGATTCTTAAGACAACGGGATAACGAAAATTACAAGATCAGAAATTTATTATAAATATTGGAAGCACAAAGTTTATGGACTGTTTGACTGTTAGTTTGAATTGGTTGAAGCTGAGAGACCTAATAAACGAACTTGTATAACGGTGTTTACTCCAATCCTACTGACTTATTGTATTTCCATATTGGTAAAATCCGCTGACTGTGATGAAACGTATGTACACATAAATTGTTGATTACAAGTTTCTGATAAATCTTGCACTCAGAGGTTTAGTCAAATAATTATTTTTCTATCCTCACACACAGTTCAGCAGACGGTGCAATGGTTTTTATTCTTAAAATTAACATAGTACAGGAAATGGGCGTTTACATGAGCTTTTTCTTCTGAAACAAACGATTTGCTTCACAAAAATACAAAATAAAATTATTTCATTTGGAAAAAAGGATGCCAAATAAACTTGTTCCAAGTGAATGAGAATTGGACTGAAAACTTCAAAAGCAGAAGATGAAAGAATGGGAGAAAAATCCATTTCTGAACCTTGTTTCGTGGTGAACAAACAATTTTTACATCATTTGTGAATAGCACATGTCAGTAGAATAGGTGGGCGTGAAGGTGACTAGTTCGACACCTTTAGTCAATATAGTGTGCATTTAACAAATTTGAGACGCTGAATAAACTTTAGCTTGAAACAGTTATATTTATTCTGCACCAGTTTTGACAAAATTACATTGGCCACATTTCAATTTTAATGCAAGCTGAGATTGTCTATTCTGCCTTATATTTCTAATATATCTTGTGAAAAAATGTTAACTGTGTTATTTTTTTCACGTTTAGCTAAGAACATGTCGAAATTTTTAATGCCTTTGTAGGGATCAAATCAGGGTTTTATTTCCATACACTCTCCAGCGAGCGTTATTTTCATTAATCGATTTTATTGAAAAATAATTAATCATTCGCAAATCGTTTCCGCCAAAAAGGTAGCCAAATTTACCTGAAGAAATCGTTCAAAAACCTTTTTTTTGAGATACTAGACGATTTGGGAACCTGTGTGAAAATATGGATGTAACGCATACTTTGGCCAACGTTCATTCTCATTTGATGAATGCTGTCTACGAATTAACGTTATTATGAAATTTGGAATGGTTCAGTATTACCGGGGCTTATTTGCCGATCGCCTACTTGAAAGAACAGACTCCTTTGGTCTGATTGCGGCCATTCTACAGTGAGTGCTATCAAACAGACGCCGTTATGAACAAAAATTATTCTTAATTTAAGTTACGCGGTAATCCAGAGAAGATAATTACTAAGATTTTTAACAGCAGGTGATAAGGTTATTACGTTTTAGAGCCAGTGAATCAAGTATGCTACAACTGGTAAGAAAACGTGGTTTGGCGGCTCTTAAAACGACAAAAAAGGTCTTTACATAAGTGACACTCTTATAGTCTTAGGTCAGTAACACACCCTGTTTGCACACAAATCCCATACCCTTTGTTGCGATAAAGAGAACGCACCCAGTCGTTAACGACTACTTTCCTCGAAGGAAAAGTTGCGACCTAATTGCTTACAGTGTTTCGGCAATGATATATCACAGTATCTTGTTCCAAACAGCAAGTGTGCGTTTTGTAATCAACTGCACGAATAAGGTGATTGTGAGAAGAAGCTTTGGAATACTATGTCAGGTTCATTTAGAGTGTAAAATTTATGCCTGGCGGGTTCTCAGTGGACGACGATATCGTAATTATACGGTGAATAATGGGAATATAGTGTTGATGCACCAGCTCGGTAATTTTGACAAAGGCTTCATGAAGTGTATCTACCTTGGGAGGACTCATCTCTTATGATGTTTGCAACCTGTGAGCCGTGCAACAGTGCCGTGCTACAGTCACATTCTGAAATTCATCTTTCAAATGCAGAAATGGGTGCACTTACCCCAATGGAGCGGTTAATGATAACAAGACACTCGTACGTCTCATCTGTCGCATTTACAACACCAGGAAAGTTGTCTTCGTCTAGGGAGATAATATTTGAAATTTTAGTGAGCAGTTGCCACATGTTTGATTAGAATGGCACTCAGTCTGCTAATTTCAACACCGTAAATACCACAGCCAGCTCTAGAGGCGATGCACTGCCAGTACCAAAAGAACATCATAAACATTGCCTGAGATAATGCAACAAAGTCCAGTTACTGGTGCTCTGCATTTGAATCGTGAGGCGTTTGTAGAAACTTGTGCCACAACTTCACAGAATGCGATGTGTCCAATGCTGACCTAAAATCCAACAGTTCTGGCACATCGTCGTTGACAGCGCCATCCAAGCTCACTGCAAACCCACAGAATGCTTGTAAAAAATCGCCTTCATTTACTTGTATGATCATTCAGTAGCCGAATGGATTGGAAGCAAATGATAGACACTGCAGCACAGGTTTTTATCAATGTCATACTATCGAACTGGTTTGAAATTTATAGTCAGTTTAGAGGTGATGTGTCAAAACATTTGCTTTTTTAATCCATATACTTGATATGCTAGTGGTGCCGTGGAACGTACGCAGTGAACTGGTCGGGATATTGGCAGAAGTCTTTGGGTAGTAATCGTACTTCCTGTGAGGTTACCTTCTCCCTCTGTCAACTTGTTCTTTGGCCTCCTTGTGGGGCTGAATATTTCTTCTCATCCAACACACCAAACAAATAGATATCTGCTGGACAACGCCTAGGTCGTAATACTTAAAAATGTTTGCAGTCGATGACAATCTTCCACAGAGTCACTAACATGATAAGACACCTTTACTACTAAGCAAAACCGCTACTATTTTCAATCATGACCCTGAACAGAAGTCTTCTCGGTAAAAGATCAGTATTGTACGAGGCAGCCGAAAACGGTGCTCAAAAATAAAACTGGGTGATCTTGTGACTGCCACTTATGTGGTTGACGGTCGGCGTCCAAAACGACTGTAATGCTAACTTTCGCTGCGGTCACAAACGACCGCCCGTGTTCTTCGTAAAACTTCTGAATTCTAAAAGCCTCGATGTGAAGTGGGCCGGTTAATATTCATGAGAAGCAGTTCCGTATTTTAAGCAGCGACAATTTCACGATAACTACAATTCGTTAATGTAGAATGATCCTACCTCTCCAGCGCCGGTTGATTTCCGATGGGCATACCTCGTTTTTCAATTATGTTTAATTCAGGAATTCCACATTGTGACGATGCTAATTTTTCTTTATTTCATGATGGTCATTTAACCTGTTTTAATTTGGAACTAATCGAAGTGTTGAAATTGTATTAACTAAGAGTCTTCTGTGTGAACCCTTCTCTCTGTCCATTTAAGCTCAATCCATTCACCAACGGCTGTATTATCGGCGTCTTGTTTTGTCTTTCAATAAGGGTCTTCTTTAAAACACAGAGCAACTGTTAGGGCACTGAAACCCACGGCAATTCTATAAATGAATCGAACGAGTGTGTTATAGTTGAGCAACTTACGGTTTTTATCGAAAGCACTCGCATTTCATGTGAGACGTCATTAGATCTGTACGTTCTATTTTCGCCGCAAGTCCAGAGCTCAATAATTGATGTTCATTAGCTGTACCCTGCCTGCGGTGTGCTCGTGGGTTTATGAACAATCATGAATAAATCAAATTGGAAAGACCTGACTCCCACAACCTCCGCGCTTTCTTTTTATTATAAACGGGATTCGGTCAGTCGTTTCCTGGGTGGTCTGAAAACAAGCAAACATCTACCGCAGTCACAGAAGCAGTCGACAGGGGGCTTGGGGAAGAGTTGGCTTCGATGGTGGTCGGTTTCGCTTGTGGTCACTGAGACCAACTGTTTACAAAAAAAGTTCCGGGCATCGGCGCTCGTGGGTATCTCGCTCCATGTGAAAGGAGAATGGAGCACATTCCTCTTACATGCCTTGGCAGGTACGTCGCAACTGTGCGAGGATGCGGTTACAAATACGCAGTTGGTGGGCCAGATGAAAAAATGATTTTTTTCTTCAGGAGGTCAAAATGAAGCCTTTGGAATTTCGTCTACGGAATCCCTGATGACCAAAATGCTTCGACCAAATCATGTGTAAAGAATACTTTTGGGAGACTCGTAAATAACTTTTCTATCAAGAAACGTACAACGCTGTATTTCGCTTCCACCGGAATCCCTTCAGGATCAGAACGAATGGGTCGGTCGCGCTAACTTGTCAGTCATATTCCTCTCAGGTGAAAACTGCGAGCTTTTTATGAATGAGCTATGTAAATTTGGAACGACACCACGTCGTTGTATTTCTAATGAATACTAACGGCAGAATTGTGTTCCGCAGCATGAGTCATCACTGACACTTCAGAATCATGTGCGAATGGGCGTAGCTTTCTTCAGATTTTTTAGAATAGGTTCCGTCCTATCATCTACTGATACTCGCACGCGTTGTACTAAACTTTCTCATTTCTATTCGATTCATTCACCGTTAGCTTCCATACCTGAACAGTCCCTAATAAATCAAGTGCAATCGTGAACGATACGTAATAACCTGGGTTAGGTGCGATCTGAAACTAAGAGGAACGAACTGCTAAGTTAGGAAAGCTATAACTGGTAGTTAGCTGGAATGTAAATCACTGAGAATCAAGTTACACTATAATGCAACGGCTCTAAAAACCATAAATTTTAGGACTGAATTTGTAAACAGCATTTTTCCAAGAAAGGAGGAAAAGATAAACCAGTCGCTAAATTTGGTGACTTTTTTAAGCTGCCAAACAAAATTGTTCAACTGGATGTCACATACAATTTTTGTGATCTGTAAATTAGTGAGACTTGCTGAACCATTCCGAATTTGTGTTGAGTTTCACAAACTTATTTTAAGAACAGATCGCTAGGACAGTCGAAAGTAAAACGTTGACAGAGAACGCGACATGTAATACTAAAACCTGTGCCACAACCCACTACAACGATCCTGCTGTCGTCAAGTATGACATATTTGATTAGCGCTTTGTAGACTGAATAGAGACGTTCGCTTTTGGATGTTGAAAGAGATAAATGTCATGGAGGTGACTAGTTTTCCAGACAACATAGAACCCATCGCGCGGTCTTGATGGAGAGTGGTAAAACAAACTCAATCAATTATAGAACCGAGAATAACAAGAATTGATAAGATAGAGTAAATTAATCATACAGACTTCTGCGTTGGGTTTTGAAAACTTGGCTACAGTTCTTTAATCAACGAAGTTTTGGCTACTGCTGGGACTGCTGCGATCCAGTCAGTCAACCGAAACTTCCGCAGAGAAAAGGATTGATTCCAATTTGTACCCCGTCATAGTAGCCCATCTGTATGATTTCACTCAACACCAAAATGTCTTTAATTTTCATTAGGAGGTGCCGGTATTTTGAATTTTGACGACAACCAGATCCGCCATCAACATATTTTGTCTCACAATATACAAAATTATATGCCATTAGAGATTCAGTCGAAGCTGTCTTTATCATTCTTGACCTGACTTGATTAGAAAGCGGACAAATCATTCAATGCAAAGTCATCAAATCAGCAACGTACTATTCAAGACCGTGGTAAATTATTTCACTGTATCTGATACACAGTTCGCGAGCCGATACAGCCTGACTTGCAGATGGAAGAAAGTGAAGTTTCGAAAACTGTATAATGTTCAGTTGATTCGGGAAGAATTGACAAAGAGACGATTCAACAGTGAGGCAACTTGAAGAAAGAAGCTATAAACCGCCCGCATTTTCATAGGCAAAGGTTTATTTACGGGTGGTTTCTCTCAGCTCCTTGGTGCTTACTCAATATCTGTAAGTTATATCAACGAAGCATAATGAGGCAAAGTGATTATTTTGATCCAGGTTAATCGAGATTCTTTGGCTGATAAGGACCGTCCAGTTACCCCCATACCATCGACTGTACAAGAATTCAAAGCAGGTTGCATCTGGCTGGCTGGTTAACTACCGTTCCATGAATTTTACTTTTTAAATCATTATCGAGTTTCGATTATTGTGAATTAAAGTCAAGACGATCATGCACTCAACCATTTGGAGGTAATCGATAAAAATGCTTTAAACCGATGCGCCCGAGTAATTAAAGGGTGGTTATAATCCTTTACTGTCGACCGACCTGGGAAGGGTCGAGGGCCACACGGTGAAGGTCAGCTTAAGAAGAAAGCTTACCAACAGAATGTGATAAATGAAACGACTAGCTACTTCCTCACCCCATATCATTAGATTTCACGCTATAACGACAACATTCAAAACAAGTTCTTATAATCTTCGAAAATAAATACGACCGAAGCAACCAACGACCATTGCCTTGCCGTTATAATGTCGACCATATCCAAGTTCACCGCTAACAAGCGTGTGTAAAGATCTTCACGACCTATTTGTGCATCTCATCAACTCTGCGGACATGTGCTTGTCAGCATTTCAGTAGTCTAACTCATACATGACACTAATTTGGGACGCATTCTGCGAAATTTAACCCGACTGAAATGCACGGTGCTGTTTTCCTGATGAACCATTCGGTGTGTGATAATGAAAGCAGCGATGAGTTGATTCCGTCAGTTCCTGTCACAAATCCAGTCTTAAATTCTAAAGTGTAGAAGCAAATGCAAACAATCTGTTGAACAGATATAGTACTGAATTTCACCTGGAATGAATGTCTTAATTAATGCCTATGTTACACCATTATTTCTGGTGTTTGATTCAAACTTTTCGCTGTTTACAACCAGAAGCACTAAAAAAGACCATTAAGGGTGTGCTTTTATTAGCCGCAGAAAGATGTGTAAACCATTTGAAGGGCACGGATAACCCAGACCCGTACTATTTCGTACGTGAATGCATTAATTTCTGGTGCATCGCTTGAACGCTGGTTGAGAGGTTTGACAATTTGACCTAAACATTATTAAGCGCCAACCTATTCCCAGCTGCCAACCTTCAACTGTGTACCACGGTACCGCAGAGTAACACAAAACAAACTTCCTGTTGACCCTTAACAGATGTTTGGCACTGTAGCTGCCACGGTTCTGTGGCCTTAAGCATCAATGTTTGATGATAGAGCCATAAAAGGCGTCGTAAAACTTATAGGTCGTTCACTTTGTTAGTAAGTAGTTATTCGAATCAGATTGAGCGCAACAATTCTTTCAGCGTCTTACCCATAACAATAATGAACCCGTGTGTTTGGGTTTACATGTCGTCGCCCTATGGCAAGCTCAGTATCATTGTATTATTTTATAATCAAATTAAGTTTCTGATATCGATTGACAAAGGGGACTGATGAACACAGCGTTTTGAATCAGCCTGCTTTCTTTGCAGTCATGTGATGCAACACGGAAGAAAAACAAATCGTGTTTACATTATCCCGTGTGCTAGTAAAATAAGCCGCTAACAAGTCAATCACTGTTCGATCTAGCGGGGTTGACTTCCCCTTGCGGTGCATGTTAACATTAGCAGCTCAAAATAATCAAATCGTCTAAAACACTGAAAATCTTATTAAAAAGAGATGCCACTTGTGGCGGTCCTGTGTATCTCCTGTAAGCACATCCATGGACTTGGTTATAGTTTGTAAGTCCACCTCCTGGCTAACTATTCGTCCAGCAGAAGTGTGTTCCACCTAACTTGGTGGACCATCCCACTTATATATCGTTTCATCCTAGCCGTTTTGACTGAAAAATAAAACTGTTAGTCGCAACGGTTTCCAGACTTCACGACGTCTAGCACTGCTGAAGATTAATTAATTGACTAGTTTGGTTGTAAAACTTTAAAGAGCCATTTCACTGTAACTGGCGCAGACGCGAGTCTGTTGTTTAAAAACTCACAAAAGTATACAAATCTGCCCTGCTGGCTTGCTTCAATATCTTCTCTCAACTAAGGACACAGAACTAAACCGATGTGCCTTCTGTGTGTTAGTAAATTGAAATACACTCAATATCTTCTTCTCAGGAACTTTCAAGTTGCCGTTTGTAATTATCATTGCGAACAAAATTGGGTACTCACATCCACAGTTCAGAGTTCACGTCAGCGGCTAGGACATGTAGTACCCACGCCTTTTCAAGATGAAGAATTCAGTGCAAACTGCTGTGGTCTGAAATAAACGAAACGAATCCACCTAGATTTAGCGAAAACTTACGTACTCACAGGAAATCATGATGCGGTTTACAGTCCTCAGAGCGTTGATTGTGAGTTGCAGCTAGTTTGTACATATCTGCTTACCGACTACAGTGGGACGAAAATAACTTCTGTATTTTATGCACTTACACTCAACGACCTTAGTCTGGAGATTAATATATCCTCTAAGCCGCAGCAGACTTGCTCGCCCCCGTTTACCAGTGAAAGGTAGGACAACGGGTATCGTGGTCCGTTTTTGTACGCGTACGACAAACATAAGACTGGTCTCAAATACACAGCAGCTACGGCAGCTTAGCTGGCGCTAGATCGAGAACACTAAGCAGACGATAGCAGAAATGCTACCATAACAACCATTACTGCGAGGCTGTTGTACGAAATACTGATCAGTACACACTTACAGACATTTTAGAACAGCAGTTTCCGGTCTCAAATGCTGATGTACTAAAACCTATGATTTGTCCCACTGGCTCTTGGAAAAAAAATTTATCTCGGCCAACCTCGTCTAGTGAACGGTGAAATTTATTTGACAAGTGAGTGATATTTTTCAAAAGTTTTCGCCGGGGTATACCAAAGATATGCCAAAGTGTATGCTACAACTAAAGTGCGTGAAGCCGGATTGAAAATATACACCGGATACACACATATACCCGAAACGTACATGCACACATTGGTTTTATTCTCATTTTCACATAATCGGGTATTTATAAAACTTATGGGCCGAATGAGGCTTTTTGTTAGCTAAATTTGCTGAAACTTGAGTTAGCTGCTAGAGGCATCGGTGCGACAGAATTAAGGGCTTTTACTGTCTTCACAAGCGGATTATGTGGTAACAGTTATTAGCTCTCCATATGTAACATACAGTCGCCAATCCACACACTTTACGAGTCATTGAGTTTTACCCGCGCAATCAATAACTTTAGCAATGATCGAACGGTTCACCACGGAGGATCAACGTTGAAAAGTTTCAATCCGTCGTAACGTCAACTCCCCCACTAAACAGTCATCGACTACTGTACGTGGTCTGACAGTTCTATATTTCCAGCTTGTCTCTATTCTGTTTTTCACTAAGTTTAAAAAAATGTTCATCCAAATTGAACAACGCAGACCATCCGCTTGACGTGAAGGACCACGTTGATCGGTGGCTGATAGATGGTGATAGGTAATCGCCATTGTCTTTTACGCAACACCATGTTCTGCTTGACTGCTGTGTGCAGGGAAGACTTAAGGACTTTGCCACGGATTACTTGCACAGATCAACTGTAACTGCCTCATGGGGGGCTTCTTTCGTAGATCATTGAAGCTACTAACAACAAGACCTGCAAAATGTTTGTCTCAGTTGTGCAGAGGTAACCAAGCGTGATCTGATCATTCTAGTCCATACAAGAGCACTGGTGTTAGGTCAGGATTTCACATACCGATGGAGATTTATTGGACAAAAATACCATGGTTAAATTGATAAAAGAGATTAACCCAAAACTGCGTGCTCAGTGCTTCCAAATGGCTCAAAGAAGTCGGTAAAGCAATCCACATTTGAAAGATTTTAGAAAGCACGGCTGTGAAACGACCATCGGAGGACACAAACTACCTACTACAGATGACAAATTCCATGATTCATTTGTGTGCTACTAAAACTAGAACTTCCACACAGCAAATCTGCGATGATATATGTGTTACAGAAGTATCGCAGTTAAGTATCCGTAGGCGACATCGTGGAAGTGCAACTACTACTCAGTTTAGCGTCAGCAGTATTTGAGTTGGGAGCACGACCAAAAGCAATTCGTACTATTTTACACATTTGTTCCCATTTTAGGCACAAGATTTTTCATTACATGCTAAAGCAAGTCGTTTTGGAGCATTAGAATTTCCACCGTAGACTCTTGGACGTGACGGCCAGAACGCGATTGACCCAACTAACCGTGAGAGACGACCAATCTTAATTAGAACACTTCGCACTGGCTACTTTGATAGGAGAATTGGTTTGGGTTAATCGAGGGGTGTTAACGGATTCGCCTAACGAGAACGAGCTCATCGGTCAAAGTGGAGCACAGAACACATGACCGTGTTCCTACTAATTCACCAAACTGCAGACCGTATTGGTTACTTTGCTAGGTGAAAGGTTGCGAGTGGTTAGGAGTGTCTGTGAATCTCAAGTCTAGTAGAAGTGAGGTTCAAGGTCATGGTAGACTTTGAGGTGTAATGTAAGAGTGAACAGGTTTGCGAGAAAATCTTCATTCGTCCTCTCGGATGCATGGGTTGCGGACGCAAGTACACTCGCACCAGTCCAGAAATACGTAGACGTACCATTGAAGCGTTTGAAAAGGGCGATGATTGGTGCACGCTTGATCTTCTAAACGAAGTCGAATGTGATACGGCTTACAAATGTTTTCTTGTGGATTGCTTCAGTTATAAATCCCCGGCTCGCAAATAGAATAGAAGCAATATTCTGACGTACTAAAGGATCGCTATGTTGTTGGAGAGGACTTCAGTGAACCCAACGATTACACTGTACTCTTTGATGTTGCACTTCAATGTTGAATTTGAAGAGGAGTTATCGACCACAAAGATTGGTCGATACTTGCACGTCCGGTGCATAACTGTCAAGAAACTGTGCCAAGTACCTGTTGGCATGGACTACAATGAAAACTTGGAGTTACGGCGACTGCATTCATATTGAAAAATGGGGTATTATGCAAATTCAAAGACTATTTGCTGGATAAATGAGAAACGTCAATTTGTTCATTTCGAGGTAAATGGGGGTGTTCATCAAAAGAAACGAGAGCGTGACCGCTAATCTCGTTCCTCTTACGCAAATCCGCTGACACCCCTCGAATAACCCAAACCAATTCTCCTATCAAAGTAGCCAGTGCGAAGTGTTCTAATTAAGATTGGTCGTCTCTCACGGTTAGTTGGGTCAATCGCGTTCT
>QNGE01000143.1:319047-342161 GCA_008508345.1 Paragonimus westermani
GTGAGGTCAATGGCGCAGTGGTTAACACGGTTGCCTCATGATTGGAATGACCGGAGTTCAAATCCCGGCCGTGGCAAAGATATGCACTACTGATGAGCTCTAATGAGAGCAAAACTCGAGTCTAGTGTTTCTTTTCGGAAGAGGCCGGCTGGAAAGTCTATCTGAATACGAACGCTGTGATCAAGTGTGAGTGATGGTCAACTTGAAAATAAACCAAATCCCCGACTACTCATCAATGATTGAGAATTGTAGCATTCACAGAAGACGACTGGGGAAAGTTCTGTAATTGTTTCAATATAACCACGATGTAGAGTGCATAAGCATTTGGACTAATTTTCTGCTATTTATTCGAAAGCCATGAAACCGAATTGTCCACGCAGACAATACTAATGAAATGTATTGAAATTAAACTAAATGTTCACGACCCTGTGGCTAGTGAACTACGAGAATCATTTTTTAGTGTTGTAGCTTGAAAATTTTATTTGGTAGACAGCAAACATTGCATTTTAACGAGTCTAATTATTTTCTCGTCTTGCCTAATATTTGTGCAACTGTGTTTTCTCTGCTAACATGTTTCTGATACAGGAAACTGTCATGGAACATTGAATTCGCCAGTCAACCAAACATTTCTTATCTTTTAACGTCCCTGCATGATGGACATATTTGTTTTTCAAAACAGTTAAACAGAGCCTCAGCAGATTTTTTTAACTTTCAACTAAATCAATCAAAACAATTAAAATGCAACAGATTTCAGCAAAAGTTAGTTTTCAGACAGTAATCAAGTGGTCTGCAACGATGGCAAGCAAGTGTGTAAAAGTTTTAAGAATTCAACATCTAAGCTGGTTCCATCTCAGCTACACATAATCGTAAATGTTATGTAACCATGCAAATCAAGGAAGGCTTATTAAACAATCAGACTGCTGACATTGTCACAGTTCACATGCAGTGACAGCGTGCAGTTCGCTGTTACGATATCCTAATCTAATTTGAAGCCGTAAACGTCGTGATCAGCACGCTGAACGTTACAGTTGACCAACGTACCCACAATAAACAAACGGCACATTTAACAAAATTATCAGGCTGTGAATTCTGTCCGATCAAGCGGTGCATAAATAAAGCATGGTGACGATCAACAGACAGCTGCTTATGTGATATCACTTTCGGTTAGAATAGTTATTACAGTGGAATTTTCTTCCACTCGGTATCTTTATTTATCTCAGAGGTGTGACTGTGCTGAATATTCTCTGTGAATGTTTCACGCTAGACCTACGTGGACTTTTCATGAGAAGTTGGATATATCACACAAGAATCGCCAACGCGCAACCTGACAGTTTCTTTGTGTAAGTTGAACACTCCCCAGAGGTAACGGTTGCTTTCTCTCCCAGCCACCTTGTAGAACAACGGCGTATCCTCGTTACAACTAGGCAATGAACACAGGCCTACGACCTAAGTTTACAAACTTACTGATCAGTGCGCGTCCGACATTATAGTGTGCATGTTTATATTATAATATCTGAACGGTTAAACACGTGTCTTAGGATCATGCTAATCACCTCGAGGGCTGCTAATTTAAATCCACGGATAATATGGGTCCATAATTTGTGAGGTGGGTTACTGTGGTGAAAAGCTAATCGATCTACCCCGGCACAACAGAAGATCTGGCAAGCGGCCAATCCAAATGTTGCGTTAAAGATGCAACCTCAGTATTGGACGAACTGTCATAGTGTTGTGCCTTTCGTTATTCGCCAGTTTGTTTGTTCCATATTGCACCAACTAACATACAGTTTGTGACTTTGCTTGTGCTAATACGATCAGCCAATGACACACGGTGATTTCTTTAGTACTATTGTACACCAATAAATTCGGCTTCTCAATTCACGAATAGCAATTGTCTATCGCTACCACTGCCATGTCTTCGCATTATTACTTGCTTGGGAGGTTTCAATTCAAGTACGATTTCTAAGGCTATTTGAAATCCCTAATTCCAAGTATCACAGTCACTCTGAGTCGAAACTGCCTACATCTGGTCGATGTACGTAGCTACTGTTAACAGAATCAATCCAGTCATTAGAACGAGGTGCTTGCATTTCGTATTATACTTGGTTTTTTTTCATATGAAATGGTTAGAAGGAAAACATTGTTTCGAACTGGCAGTTGTTTATTTCTGAGTAAAGCAATTGTGACATTCCATGCGACAGTTCGTTGTGGATAGCTATGATATGGTCAGAATTATATTGAGTGCTTTAGAAAGTTTCAGTGAACTGACACCTCATTGCTCAGGTTTTTGTGTAGTTATGAGAAAACAGTAACCATTATAAGGCCGGGACTGTTCAATCATTCATACCACCGATATGTGCCAGACCATTATTCCACACCTTCTAAACGATGGCAACATAGATCCTATTCACCAGTGACTCACATGTTATTACGCTTTACTTGTGATATTTGAGTGGAAACAAACTACGTTAACATACCATCATGCGGAATACTCTGAGGTGCAGTCTGATATGACTCCGATTAATATTCTTTTATTTACTGTTTGATACTCCTTAATCGGCTGTATTGAGTGCCCTGTCTGCTCATGATTCAAATTCTGCATCGCGGTGGGCAAAACATTGTGATTCAAGAAAAGTCGTCCAACAAAGATGCATTTTTATGTCATTGTTCAAAATTCGGAGACTTATGGAAGAAGTACAGTTTGTAGGTAACAACTTCCTTACAATGGGCATTTTTTAGTGCTTTGAGGGTGAAAATCTTTGACGCGGCTTAATACAGTCACTCGACAAACGTTGCGTTGTCGACTGATGAATTTAACAATTGTAGGCAACAACTGGGGACTATAAATTTTCAAGCTACCATCGAGAAATGAGAAACCCACTAAACTGGATACATATCACATGTCTAATTATCAGTCGACCATCAATTCACTTGTCTGAAGTACGGAGTATATAGTAATTCTATTGCACGTTTGTGTGCCGCCCACCGTAACAAATGTCCGTACACAGGTTAATTAGTTATTTGCATTGGTTCACCGACCACTTATCGATTAATGCTGTGCTGTGTTGTGTATGGAGATGACGTTCGAAGTAAAGGTAAGACAATACAAAATTCTACGATCTTCGTTCGGGGCGTTCCTTAACCACTTTTGGGTTTATTGTTTAAATAAATTGGAGGCAAGCTTTTGATAGATATGAATCACAAAGCAATCTCAGATGCCGGCAATGTAACTCCGAATTGATTAGTAAAAATTAAGTATATGTGGTACGGTTAGTTTTACAAGCATGAATTCCTACAATAATTACCTCGGAGCCCGTGTATTCACACAGGACGTGCCTGTTTTATTTCATCTCTTTTGATGCACCCATGCAACCGCAAATCGAAAGAGAAAGCCAGTCGTCATAATTTGTGTTTTAAAGTTATGGTCAAGCCATTACCCGGCAATCGCACTAGCCTCATGCTATACAAACCAACATTCCCACTATTCATTACTTGTCGACCTTTTGTTTAACAACCTAGCCACTGTTGTCATCCCAATTTGAACAGAGGTGCTAATCGTTACGTTACTAATTTATGTTGACAGGACGGTTATTGTTTATCCTCTTGGAGTGGTTCGGCTGTCTGAGCATTACTTACAAGCAAAAGTGGCCCAAGGTTTGGATGTAAGCATTCGGTCGTGCTTAGCCTGAGGTCAGCGGCTCGTCGGTCATCACAACTGCCTCACAAAAGAATGGTCGCAGCTCCAATTCTTACTTTTTCACTAGTGAGCTTTAACGAATGCAAAGCTTCATCGCGAAGTTTCCTTCTAAAAGGGCACTGCCATGCAACTGATGTGAAAAGTTGCAAGCACTGCTCAGTTTATGGGAACCAACATTCACTGGTACTCATCAGTATATTTAGACATAGAGGATAAGCTGTCTATCCGATTGATAAGAGAATTGATGAGAATTATTTTGCTACTTTCTGCGTAAATTCCTAGGCAAAAATTTAGTAACACACCACTAAGTTATGTATAGTGGAGAACGCCAATATGTTAACAGTTACACTGGTTTGATTAAAACTTTGCTTATGTTGGTAGTTCCGCCGTTAGGTTTAACTTAAAACATACTAAATTCAGTTATATATGTCCATATTGATAGATTCAACTTAGTTCCACTTGAAACTTAGGGTTTTCAACAAGTTAGTTCGTGTTGCAATTTTCTCCTGCGCAAAGCAGTTTTGCAAACTGAGCGATCAGCTGGACACATCACTTAACAATATAGGATATTTGCGAATACCTTCAGCTTTTCTTTAATCAAAACGCTTACTGTACCGTGCTTAAATGCCGTCAGCTGTGTAAGTCTTGATATCTTGAATGATAAAACAATGTTCGCCTTTCCAATCAGCTAATGAATATACCCTGTATGCAGTGAATGTGGAACTCTCTAGGTCTTGCCCATGAAAATTTTCTCCAGGATTTCACACTTAGGAGTTCAGAAAATTTGACCAGGTAGCGGTGTCTATATTACTGTGTAATGCAAGCCAAATGCGAGGGATATTTGTAACAAACGCTGAATCCAGTTTTCCAAATTTACAGCAGTATGTGTTAATTGTAATTGTTGAGTGTCTCTTCATGATACTTTCGGCCATATGTCACTCGTTTTTTTCCATCTATAAATACACCTTAAGTCAACATCGTAGATTTCATTACAACGGAGGAGTGTCATACCAGTAACAATTTCACAAATCAGAATAATTCAGGTTATACTTCTTATCTGTGAAGATGTTCCACAAATTTTTACTGATGTAAACATTACATACTCAATTTTTGTCAGATGGCCTGACGCTGAATGTGTTTCAAATTATGGGAGAGCAACGCTTTCGTTCTTCGTTAATGTCAACATGGATACTGCTGCAGTTTTCATCGAATGGTTCTCTTAGAGGCACTCCGAACAACCAATATTCAACTGGTTAAAACTTTCGTATTATCTAGGACCAGTGGACTCTCTGTAAGCTTCATCGAACTAAGCAGATTTCATGGTCGTCCTTTCAGTGTTATTTATCAACAGAAATAAATATATCAGTAAAATTAGCATAACAGTCGGGCGAACACTGCGCGCTAGTTTGTTTTCTTTGCCCGAAAAGTGCGACCCAACTACTTAAAATTCACTCAGATTTGCGTCTCCCGCCGCGAGGGAATAATTGAAGTTAGGTGATGGTTCGTTTATATCGCATTCATTCAACCAAACTGAACCTCGCCTATCGTCTTGCATAGTTCCACAAGCGGTAGTTGTTAGCAGCGTGTGACTGTACATTTTTATCACAAACTTGGAACACAGTATACCTTGTGTCTAAAAGATTTGAGTTGTACCACTATGCGATCAGTATGACAATCTTCTCACTCTAACGTTTACGTGTTTTTTGTACGTCGCTAATATATATATATACGTAATCTCCAGAACAGTGGTCGTCTACCTGTCATCATTTTTGAGATGAATCTTACCTGGCCAACGTCTTCTTTTTACAGACGGTCTACTTTATTTCCAACGCTTAATGTATGTAGCAATCTGGTGCCGCTGTGCATCCAGTTTGATGGCATCAACAACTCGATATGGGTTACAACTGCTGAACCTAGTACTGCTTAGTCTTTCCTCCTGATAAGCGCTGCAGAGAATATTTCCTGTGAGAAATACTGGTTTTTGTCCACCCTGTCTGAACACATTCACTTAACTTCATCAAACAAGCCACCTTAACTCATGAGCTACATCCAACGCACAAGTGCATTTTGTTGCAAACAATGAAGCAGATGATTGGTTTGGCTGATAAATATTTTTAATCTTCTCTTGCCTGCTAGAATAGTCAGTTGACCAATAACGCTCACTGTGGAGACAGTAAAATGAGGTTTGACCAAACGGCTGCAATGATCTAGCCACAATTAGTTAGAGTCACTTGAACCTCAGTATTGCCTCTATAGCTACCGACGTTTTACACATTAATATGATATTCGAATAAGTAGACGGTAGTTGTTATCACGAAAATTATAGTTGGAAATCCTTTTCATTTTTGAGCGATGAAGTTAAAGTTCCATTGTCTTAAAAGACCGGGTAGCTGCACCAAGTGTTCATCGACAGGACCACAAACAGACAAAACATAACGTACGCATGTTGAAGAAGTTTCTGTACCACCATCTGTCATGCGGATGGCTGGTTTTTAGAGCCAGTCCGAAATAGTTTACCGGATGGGATAGCTTGAGGCAAAATAAGACTCAACAAAGGTATAATTAAACAAATTTCCCCTACAAGAAACGAAGAGTTTCCCAAAATTTGGTAGCCTTAGAATATTGAACTTGAGTGCCAGTCATAACGCGTCATTTTTTTCAAGCAAATGTGACTCGCACTGGATTTCAATTGACTTGAATCTACACAGGAGACATCTGTATGACGACGTTTATGATGGCTACCGAACAAAATGTTAAATTGGGCCGTCCCATAGACTGCTTGCTATTGCATCGTCAGACGTCTGACAGATCTGCAAAGTCCTACAAACGATTGAGGTTGTGTCGCTCAGCAACAATAATATATCTTGGGTGCTTCTGGAATAATGAAATGGCAAAACGTGTGCACCTACCAAGCCAAATATCATTCGTAGACTCTTACTACACGCATGAAAACTGGCTTAAAAGTAAAATGCCTCATTCATTCTTTTTCAGTAAAAAAGCAATCATTTTCTTAAACACACCATTTTTCTTTGTCAAGTCTACGCACAAGAACGCGGGATCAGAAACTCGTGATCTACTTTTAAGCTGGTTGTCAAAACGTCCATCACTCTGAGCAGAATGTTTTGTTAACCTGCATATTCCGTAAATAACATGTGTTTATAACAACTCCACACACCCTATAGCGCTGAGGTTGTCCGCAGATTGACTGAACTTGTAAACATATGTAGCACTTGGTTCCCTTGTTCGAATGTCTGCAAACTTTTCTGGACGTGAGACATTGAACAGAAGAAAGGTGCTGAAGCCGGAGTGGTTCAGGAGAGTCAGAGTTGCCGTCACGAATGTGAAAAATCTGCCTCATCAATATCACAGTCTGCTTTGTAAACGCAGTCACTTGTAGAGCTCCGAAGTCGAATTCTATCAACAAAATTGTCCAGAATGGGTACAGGAACGAGTATCACAACTTAATAAAAATGAACATTTTTTTGCAAGGCTATCAACACCTTATGTTCTTAAAATACTTATTGACCGTAGAGGAGTGTGCTGTTGTTAGAGACAATTTGGAAAAATAGCATTTTCTATCAGCAAACGAAGTCAGTAGGTTTTGGATTTCTCAGCTTTGACAGGATACATTGTTAGTTCGACAGCAATGATCATAAAAAGTTCAATGAAGTGAGATGTTCTGAATTCAATTGACTGAATGCCATAAGAAAATGCCTTCCGTTATTAAGCGTTGGGTGCATCAATAAAATATCCAACAGGGTGTATTTGGTGGCTCCCAAAATTATCACATTTATAAACCGTCATTGCATTTGACATCGTACCAACTACTCGTTCTGGTAGAACTGACGGTCGCCTCCGTATATTGTTATTCACCGTTTTTTCGTAGTGAATTTATCGCTTCTTAAAATCAAAACCACAGAGGCACTTGCAATATCTTGACTCATATGTTGCACATTCAGACGCGTGTATCACTTGGAGCTGTTAATTCGTTTCTTCGTGACATTTTCATGAAACAGCTTGATTATGTCAACCGACTGTTCATCCTGTAGGTGAGCAGGATGGTGGATGTGGATAAACCGAATGACTGTATTAGTCCTGGCTCAAATGAACTTACTTTACAGCAAATGAATTAATGGATTATCGTAATAAAACAAAAAGGGTGATAGCTCTGAATTCAACTTATCAAAACTCTAAATCGGAACCTGATAAACTGTGCAGAAACACACACACGTGTAGTAGAGACATATTTCTTGGGCACTCTATTCGTATGACGCGATAGAACCATAATTAACTGTACCAAATTGAATTTCGATTGATTCTGGTAGCACCGAAATGATAGTGTATTTTGGTGAGGCATGCTCACGGTATTTAGCATGCTTCGACTGTCGTTTGTGATTCCGGCTGCAAGAACACCACTGGCTTCAAAAGCGGTCTTGTTTCACGATCGACGACATGAAAAACTTGGTTTAGACAGCTTTTGGTTGTAAAGTTGTTCGCAGAACCAAACTGACCCTGAAGCACACAGGAAAACCCACTTGTAAATGTTGTTTTCACATTACTTTCAGAAAGTAATGTGTGACACGTGTTATGGTGAACCTTTGAATGAGAAACAACAGACGTGCAACCTTGTGTCAAACCAACCGCTCCTATGTTAAAACTAAAATTTCGAAGGCCGAAAATTAGATTAAGTGGTGTTGCCTCTGTTTATTATTCTCTCCGTGTATTTTCCGCGTATATTCGTTATATTGTTCGGGTGAAAATATTTGCACCGGTCACAGGAACAGGCACTCATCAAGGAATATCATTCAGTGTGGATTAGTAGTGGATTCACCAAGACAATTTTTGGAGTAATTGTGGATGACCACTCTTTGTTCCGGTTCACTGGGTGAACGAAATTTGAAAGACCTGTGAAGTATCGCACTTCGGCCACGGTTGAAGCATTCGGAATTCAGTGGAATAATCAGGTGGTGTGTGTCAAAGGAGTCTTTTTCAAGGCTTGGCTGCTTCTGTTGTCTTTAAACATTCCATGACTTGACAATCTTCTGTGGTTCCAGGCATACCATGTTTGCTATGAAGATGTCGAAGCTTCGTTTACATTTCTCCTCAGCAAATGATAGACCTCACTCATTCCGTTCATTTCCGTCTGACGGAAGTTCCACAAAATCGTTATGCATTTGGCCTAAAACTGAATGACCAAAAATGGGTCTATTGACTACGTTGCATTTTGACTACCGTCTGTTGGAGTTTCAAACACTTCTGTAAAAAACGTTATCACGAATTATTTCCTATGCCGACCACAAGTATTTTGTGCTTAGCTGCTTTCTGGTTGCAAAATTCTGAATTACTATTGAACATTTTCCTGTTTTATGTTTACCGCTGTAATCGCATCCGATCAGTTTCAAAGTCTTCTCCCCAAGCCACACTAGTCCTGGAATATTTTCCTTATATCTCGTCTCACGCAAGCATAAGGAAAGATTCCTGATCGTTTTTAGCCGCATATCTTATTGGCACCCTCATCCTTAAAAACGGTGTCTCAGTATTCAGTTTTGGGCAGAGGCAAATATGCATAATTCTGGATTATTTTATTCCGGTCATACCGGAATTATTGATCGTTAGGCAAATTTCTGTCTGGTTCTATCATTATAAAACGCGAACACATCTGGGGGAATGTCCTACATGTACTGTGAAACGGTAGTGGGGAGAGAAGTCAAGGATTAGCATGGTGTATATTCAGGTGGCACTCATCATATATAGCCTCTTTCAACCCGTTTTACTGGGGAATCATATACCTTTTTTAAGCGCACGTTCAAAAAGTGGATGTGTTAGCTTGTGTGTTTTCTGTTCGTTCATTTGACTGCGGTTTGCAAACAACTAAAGTCAGCAAAATCGTCAATAAGTTCACAATAAGGTAATTAGCTTTACCCAAAGGCGTGGATAACTGCATTTTTCGGTAGCACTTGTAGAAATGTTTCCAATTAGTACTCGAATATGAGACAAGTTATTTAACTCTGTAGTGAGTTCGAATTCACTAGATGTGTATTGTGACATCTAAATATTTTATCTATCTGAACCATAATTTCAGTATTGACATGAATATATTTCTCCGCTTTCGGTTGCGTAGTAAAACAACAGTCTGTACCAGGATGAACGTTGCTAGTGTTTTTCGTAGGCTCGCTTGCAGACATGAATGACAATTTTATCTGGCTTCGCACAACGTCCGCCAACAGAAGTGCCTAAACATAAACAATTTGGACGTCGTGTTCACGAGTTGAATTACGAAGAGGGTGAAATTTACCAAAGGGTATTTCCACCTTTCTTAACAAATTACTTGATTGTTCTCACGAATGTCTATCGGTCTTGATACTTTGCGGCAAGGATGACGAAATTTTGTGTTGACCATCATTAATCACAAAAAGTGGTAGCGATATTGATACACCCACGACAACAATATCACCCGTCGGTTTGTGTTGCCATAATTTTCGGTGAAATGTCCAAATTAGTCCTTGTTTAGAGGTCACATGATCTTCCAACAAAGAAAAGAATCTTGACGACAGTTAGACGGGATGGTTTTAAGGTTAGCGAACAACCCAGTATTACTTTACATGGACCCGAAACAACCTCATACGAAAGAAATATTTAGTGAACAAGTATATTGAAGCCTTCTCAGTGGAAATGGAACTTATCAGGTTGAACCTACTATGCTATTGGACAGATTTTCAGATTATGAAATAATTGTCATTCAGACCGACTAAAGTACCTTATCATCATATTAAATAAACCGACTGCCAAACATTTCCCGATTATTCTGCGTATTTATTCTAAGCATGAAAGTGTACACACGACTAGAAGTGCCATGCAATTTGGAAACTAAAGTGGTATTTTCAGTGGGGCTTCCACGAATTTTGACCAAGTCGCCTGTCCATGTGTGATATGAGGTAAAGCTTACTCGTGTGCTGTAAAGTTATGTTGTGAACCCGGAAGGAGACAAATGAGTTTGTAGTAACAAGAAAGAATAGTTGCGAAATAAGAATTTTGAGAATTAAACCATGTGATCAGAACACTTTCGTAAGGTTATTTTAACATTTTAACATAGAAATTCAGTGGAATTTACAAAATATACCCGCAATGCCATTTCGCAGCGGTGTAGTTCGTTGCGAACAGAGTCTCCCTTACGGCTTCTTTTACCTATATCTTAAACAAGGATAGTGAAATAATGTTCTATTCCTTAAAGACTACATACCAGCATTATTGTCTTCAAAGCAACTTTTCTTGAATGCTCAGCAATAGGTGGCGCTCAATTTTTTCTCATGTTCCACTGAGTTTCAAGCTATGGGTACACAAGAATATTCACATGCTTGAGAAAATGTATCGCGTTCCACCCACTGATGTGTACTCTATGCTGTTTCAAAATGAACGTGTGAACACGTGTGTGTGTGTTACTGCTCCCACTTTAAAATGACTGAAGTTTGAAGATTCTGGCTGAATTAAATTAAGCTTAACTTGCGTTCACTTGCGGCTCCGACATTCAGATAATTGTTTTCAATAGACCACTTTGAGCAGAAGCACCAGATTCTAGCTTCTATCTTACTTCATATCATTAGTTGTGTCAATCAAGCCCGGATTAAGTTATATTTTTTAGCCAGTATTTTCATGAAAAACTGCGTTTTACTCGTTTATACACCAATTTCCTTACAGGGAAAAAAGGGATAATTATTCGCGAATTTTCACCTAACATTTCCTGTAAACAGTTCCATTTCTTGGTCTTGCCAATGGAATAAGCAATACCGTTCAGCTATTATCAAAGCCGATTAGCTCATAGACGTATTTGAGTTACACAACTTCAAGTAGGTATATGGTAATTTATCTTTGTACTGATGAAATGTTTCACCGTGCTAATAATGAAATAAATAAATAATAAATAATAAATAATAAATAAATAATAAATAATTTCGGATCATTCCGTTTACTTCAGTTAACCTGTAAAAAATTACTCACGTGATTATTGTCTTGAACTGAAAGCAACAGGTTAACAGTGAACACACTGTTGGTTTATATCCCTTAATCAAGAAGTACAGTAAAACTTATGGTTGCGCAACTGCCGATCCACTTGGTAAACTAATTCTGCAGCACTTCACCGTCGCTAACTGAAAGTCAACTGTTACTAGTTGACAGGAAGTGCGCCGTGGTTTTTGGTGAGCGTGGGTTTGTTTCTGGAATGTGTGCTTTTTGATGAGAGGTGATATATTGGAGCTAATAACTCTGGTTTAAACACCTTTTCCAGCTCACAACATTGAGGTAATTTTCCCAGTCACTTCCAGCGCTTGTCCGCGTGCACTTGCAAACATATGCAAATAAGTGGACTCGATTAATATAACGAAATGTTCAGAGTTGTGACTGACAGCTTTCAAGAAATCTGACTTTGTTCATTTTAGCAGTAGCTGCACGGCCCTTGGAATAAATACAATCTTTTTGTGAGCAGAATTCACAGGTTGCTTTCTGACACAGAAGGAACATATATGATAACCCCAAAATAGCATCAGACATCGTTCTGATAATGGTTTCACACTGCTTCATAAACTTTCACACTTTCTTGAGGTGAATTAACTACACCCTTGTGGTGGTTTATATATCGCCAAAATCTATCATTGACATTACACTACCGCAGATAATCGGTCATTCGGAAGTTAACAATGCATACAGAGACAGTAAACACCAGGCATACATTTTTGAAACATCGATGTTTAAACGGAACTAATCTGACCGCTAGCTATCGATTTGTCTCAAAGCCGAATCTAGTTCAACACATCTAATCCCTTTACTATTTAAACCGGCTTTCATACCATAGCGGCAGAGAAATCATCGTATTTAGTTTTTTGAACCAACCTTACCGAAATCGTTATGCAAATCAATATAGGCACCGGCAGTCACGTTTGTTTTCGTTAACAGCAGCCACTTGCTAATCACGGACAATTAACAAATTTGCAAGAAATAAATCTTTACTACAAAAATCATGCGGTGTTTTGATAGAGCTCAAAGCCTACCCTTTTTCATTGATGAGAAATGCGCAAAGTACAGAGAATGATCGAAATTTTAATGCAACTTATATGAGTAGATTAAAAGTGAATCCATTAACTTCGTTCATGCATCCCTTAGACGGTCGGCTAATAGGAAAAATGTGTAAAACTACTGTGCCTATAAGGAATGTTGTATTTGTTGAAATATTTTAGAATTTGATGTTTGTGCTTGGTAGTTTTACCATCAGCCAATTCTATGCTTACTTTCCCTGTCTGTAACAATATCACGGAAGTTTATAGTAATTGGTGTGTAATTGATCCACAGTTGTCTTTGGTGTGCAGGTGTGCCCAGTCGGACAATTCTAAGATAGTTTGCAAAAGTCTATAAACCATTCGATGTAAGGTGACTTGCAATGTGTTATATCACTATGTTGAGTGAAAACCTTCAGTTTATTCATAATTCATTATTACTCACTAGCTTAAATGGTAACCAAGCTGCTATCGTAAAAGCTTTGATAACGTTTGTCCACTTCATGCATTCATCTAGGTGTTTCTAACAGGCAACCAAGATTGTGTCATTGTGCTTGAGCTATAATTTTTCCCAATAAGTTAGCAATAAAATGTCCCCTAGTCGTTTTGTAACTATACGTATTCAACGTCATCAACTGACAATCTAGACTGCTTAATGCAATCTTGGTGAATAATGTTTAGGGCCTACAATTTCAACTTGGGACAGACACAAGTAAATATACAATCTACTGTCAAAAAACGGTTAAATTGTGTAGCCAATTTGTCCGCACATTCAGCTAAAATCGTCAGTTTGGTGATCACCGATATTGGCATACTTACTGATAACGTACGGGGTTTGAGATAATCTGTGAACAAATTAACAGTGGCTATATTGTGTGAACATTCCAATGACGTATCTGATGATTTTCACCAGGGGGATTATTATACAGCTGTTACGGAAGGGCTGATGGTAATATGATTCAGTTTTATACAAGAAACGAATTCTAATTAAACGTTGTTCAACGCTTTGATGGAGATGACAGACAAGAAGAGATGGGTGGCCGAAATTAATCAAGCAATTGAAGGCCTGGATAAAGTAAAAATTTTAAGAAAATGTGGAAGCATATAGTAACAAATAAGAGTTCAAACATTATTTGATATCTTCAAGTGTAACACATCCTATTTGACTGCACCTTCATAACTGCGAGAGGTGTTTTGTAGAGGTGATGAACAGTTCTTTGACTTTTCAGTCGCAATCAATGCAGTTTTTGCCAGCCATGAAAGTGTCTTGCGAGGTGGGTGCAACACGTACCTCATCAATTTTGTCTAGTCAAGCTCCACAGTTTATGTCAATCAATCATATAAGTCCCATTGTCAACTTCGTCAGACTATGTGTCGCTATTTTATTACGTAGCTCTGCGGGCTGTATGCACCATACACAGCCGAAGCTTGAGCGATAATTCAAAATTAACCGACTCACATTAAGTCAGTTACAGAAGATGGAGCGTTTGTGCTGCTCGTGGTATGATGTTCTTCAAGCTTGCTGATTGAGCTATCAAACATATATCAGTGCGACTCTGTATGGCTATGTTCGAAGCCTTATTTTTCGTGTTGTTGGAACGTTGGAGAGAGATAAGTTCAAGAGAGTATGGCGAAGACAGAAGATAAAGGTCGAATGCCCAAGGGTCAACTCCCAGATATGTTAAAATCCAAAGTATGTGTAATCAGAAATCATGTGTGCGGTAGGTGGTACTCTTCA
Organism: Paragonimus westermani; assembly: GCA_008508345.1. Lineage (NCBI taxonomy): Eukaryota > Metazoa > Platyhelminthes > Trematoda > Plagiorchiida > Troglotrematidae > Paragonimus > Paragonimus westermani. Next base: position 333,524 of record QNGE01000143.1, read on the forward strand.
TGATCTCTAACATCCATCCTCGTGGGTATGTATTGATTTGTTGGGTTATTTGATTTTCCACTTTGGGGTCGATTCGTAACTTCGTTCTTAGTGCACACGTGTTTTTGACTGAATCATCGTACTAACATACTAATCCTCTATGAATCAGCGGGAACTTCGGGTTAGCTATTCGCCAAGATTTGTCACGTTTTCAATTTACTCCAATTTCGGCATCGCCCGTACGTGCCGACCTAAATGAATTTTGGCAGCCTACATTTAATGTCATTTAGTGTTCACTGACGAAAGATTTATTACTTGTCGATTTTTCCAAATTAATGCCTGTTGTGTTGGCTGTGAACCAGTTTTTAATTTAATGCTGTTTTCTTTTCAACGAAAAATCTATCGTTGACGTTCATGAGTATATCTCATGTAGTTGACGTTGGTTTGTGCTTCAGTGATGTTCCCATTGATAACAGGAAGCTCGCCGTCATTTCTGGAAGGTTCTTAGTGTATGGTCCCTGCAAGTTGTTTGTATGTGTTGATTCTGAATGCTCAAGGTTTTGGGTTTGGCTGGGAATTATACATGGAGATGTTCAAAAAATGGTATCTGCCAACAAGAGGCACATCAGTAATCTGTAGGCACATCTCGGATGGTTAGGTGGTAACTGCTTGAACTTTGGCACTTACTGACCTAAAATTTGACCCCTGTTTAATACCATATTTTAGCCTCAAATATCGCGCTGTCAATCAATAGCGTACAATGTTTCCGAAAACAGACAGCCCGATTGATACGAAGTTGCACTGATAATGTTAATTAGCGTAGTGACTAAACGCTTTCAAGTAAATCAGGCTATGGAGAATAATCCGGTATCAATGAGAACAGCTCAGTAATAAAGGGTTTAAATAGTTCGTTTGCTTTTTTGTACTTACACAGACACAAAATCATCATGCAAACTATTCAGCAGCATATCTGACTAACAGTTGGTGGACCCCTAACACGGAAACGTAAAAAACACTGAGACAATGTGAAACTTTGCAGGATTTCATGATTAGGAAGGTAGGAACAATATGCGAGTTAAATTGGGGCAATTCGGAATTACTGAGATGCTCTCTCGAGTAGGACCAAAATTTGTAAACTAAACATATGTATAAAGTACTTTGCAATCGGATCGCTAATGCAACTCAGATATGCGATAATCAATAAATTCACCATATTTTTGAGCTGGAGGAGAGTCAAGTTAAATTTAAAATCTGCCAGGCTGAAGATACAACATTTTTATTGAGATATAAGTAGTATTCCATCTGTAATCGACCTTTCTGCTCATACTTCGGAAGGGGGGTACTTTTCAATAACTTTAAAAACGGTTGATTGAGAAGTAATTGCGAAACGTTTTTGTATATCACATTCACAGGCATTGAAAATTCTGACCTGGTGAAATGTCCCATTCTTGTATGTAACCGATAAACCTAGTAGCCAGTATTTAAACTAAAAGTAAGAGTGTTTGACTGAAAAAACTTGTGGGAATTGCGACAGATTTCAAGTTAGAGGCAATGGTATTATAGCATCATTGAGTCCGTATCAGCATAAATGATGTCTGCGATAAGCGCCTAATCAAGAAGATTGAACGCAAAAGGGGACTCGTGTTACTGCTTTTAAATTTGTCATCAATGTCCCGATGTTCATCAACTCGCATACGTACTATCGTTAACGAATTGAAAAACATCAACCACATGAAAACGACTACATCATAGAAACTTTACCGTTAGGCCGACAACGTGATCTAATGTGACAAAAAGTGGTTGCAAGGAGGATATGATGTCTTTTTTCAATATAAACACCAGTAAGAAGTTTTTTATTTTCAAAAATGCCGTCTTGAATGGTTTTTCTGATAATTCTGAATAATTTAGTTTCTAACTTTGTGATGAGTACGGCGTGTACAGAAGTTATGAATTATTTGGTTAACGTTCGCATTAAATGAGTCAGTAACGATTTTGTTTGTAATAATTATGGGGCGACGCTTTGTGAAAATACGTGCCATAGTACTAAGCTGACAAAGATCCCTGGGTGTAGTAAAACTACAACTACGGTTAAAAATCGGTTGACTGTTTTTTTAAATCGCTTTCATAAGAGAATGAACTGTAGGTCAAAATACCAGCCTTAGCAGCAAGGAGAACATACTGTCAACCTGGTTTGCTTTGCTGTCATCCGGTTGAAGCATCAAAGAAAGTTTCAGCCGTTAATTAATGGCCAGAAAAGTTACGGCCCAGGTATCTGCGATTAGGTGGAGAGTTGCTGTTTCGGGGCTGCCTGTTGTGTGATTCGAATTTGGACTGAAAATTTGTTACTGACGCTTTATTTTTCATTTGCTGTAATAGCTTGAAGCAGACAGTTCGTAAACTGACTGATTTGGAAACATGAACAGAAAATAGTCTCTTCTCGTATACAGCATTGAAGCTTTACTGAAAACGCAGGAGTAGCTCTGTAGAAAACAAAGATTATTAGCCATGTTGTCACTGAGGAGGATGAAGTGTTTTACGAGTATCCTGCGGTACAAGAATTTCTTCGTAGATTTTTATTGATAAGTAAACTTAGAGTTTCCTCACAAACTTTCCGAAAAAGACTGAAAAATTGCATACTGCAGCAGAATAAATTTGATAAAACCACCTATTCAATTTATCAGTTAAGACTTTACCCAATCTTACACTTCTTGCGTTAATTTGTGCTTACTCCATATTTCAGTGATAAAAAGAGCAGTTCGACAAATCTTGATAGATTTAGTTGAGCTTTAAAGTAAGCGGAATATATTGTAACTGAAGCAACACTGACAGACGATAGCTGCTCCGGTAGGAAGCAGTATTAGTAGTTGAGGTGAGTAAACTGATAGTGTTGGGTTTTGATGCATATATCAGTTTTTGCCTCCAGGAGTTGCGTTTTTTCCAGATTAGTTTTCAATAAATCAGGTTGACGAATTTGCACCGGCATCTTGCAAAGCAAAAGTCAGTTAATTCCTCAAAAATTGAAAGATATGGACTAGGTTCCCCAGAATTAAGATACGAAGCTAGTTGGTCGATACCCTCCAACTCAATCGCATTTGAAAGTCATGAAACCAACTATTCCCTTGAATACATCCGATGAGGAAAGATCGAATAGATAAGCGCTTTCTGGGAACCTATGAAGATATTATACTGTAAACCATCTCCTTTACAGTAAACATAGCGAAGCGTTCAAGCAGGATTGAAATGAATCACAAAGATTACCGTTATACTCTTAACTCGGCGACTTTTTCATACTTATGTAAATACTATATTTTTCCAAACGTTTAACACAGAAAACTAGTGCAAATAAAAGAAAACGCTAGAGAGTTGAATACTCAGGCATCTTTCTAGTCAACCGCGAATATATATCTGCTACTCAAATGGATTATCAGACTGATTAAACAATGAAATTTCATGTTTTTTAAAACCCTACTGTGATAAAACTAGACCAGAATTATCTTACTGTCTGTCACAGAAGAGTAAGCAGTCGCATAAATTTCCAAAGTGATGTTGTTTACTGTTGTTCAGTAAGCACATGGAACGCTGGACTGAAGCTGCACGATTAGCGAATGTGGTAGTTTTCAAGTGTTGAATTATAGCACAAAATTGCAGAAGCTTTCCAGTAGAATTTGTAGACTCACCGGAATAAAGAGATTTTGCTGGATATAGTTAATCAATTGTATCTTCACAAAATAGTTCCACAACAAAAAATACGAGTGTGTCGTGAAACTTCTATTCGGACCATCTTAATCGTACAAGTCCCTTTAAGAATATAAGGTACTCATGGTTGCTATGAAATCACCAAATACAACAGATAAACCACAGTCAAATTTGAGCATTATTCTGTAATTGATAACCGATTTGTATGCTGATTGTATCGCTTGTCAAATTGACATTGCAGTCAGCAAATTATTGTGAAATAGGCAGGCAGCTGAGTATGGTAAAAATTATACACTGATAAGATTAATGAAGTAGAACCAACTGAAAACAATGTGTTCTCTAGCTTCGTTTGTACCTCTCGTGTTCTTGTTGCTCTCTACCCATAAACGATCATTACCAACGGTTTATGGTTAGATCGCTCAAGTAGGCCATTTTCTATAAGTTACCGGCATAGGGAATGTAGAACTAAGGGTGAAAATAGCTGTACGTTTATAAATTTGCAAAATTTTGTATTTTGAAGCGTTTAATCAAATACGTGGTTGAAGGTCGGACATATTTAATCATACACGCTTATTTTAACTGACGTAGATGTTCTCCGAATTGCTTGTTGGAAATATATCGATACTTTCTGGTGAATGAAGAGCAGTTGGAAGGGTATAATCGATTTATTTCAGAGCCAGTGTTCTAGAATTGTCTAAGGCTGATTTTTTATCTCAGATGGAGTGGTCATGTTTTATAACAGGCAAAATCCCAACTAAAGGAACCTTTGGTGTACGTCGAAGTTTTGGAAAACAGCACTGTCCTCTCAAGTGCAATGCTGAAGAACATTTATTAGCTGTGCTAGTGCGAGTAAAGCCATACAAATGAAACCTACGGAAGCAATGCTCAAAGCTTGATAACGGTCATGCTGATTTTGCAGTGAAAATGCCTACCGCACACTTATCATATCAGTGACTAACTTCCTATGCACACTGCAAAACATAAACACGAAAATATTCTTTGGATGTCAACCGGTAGAGGTGTGCATTGATTTCGGTGGACAGCTGACAAACTGACTACTGTTTGGTCACCTAGTATTTGTGGTGCGTTCAAGCATCAACATAATACCACCAGTCATCAATTCCTGCCTATGGACTAGGAAAACATGGGCTAGTTTTGTTAATTTCAACTGTACATTTTCAACGTTGACATGATTCCCGTTCATTTGGTAGATTATTGATTTCAACTGACAGTTTCCTGAATTTGTGGTCTTCAAATGAGGCCTTCCCATTTGAGCAATATAAAAGGAATTTTGATGGAGGTAAAAATGTTTATGAAATTGTTTGACTCTGAACACCTAATTGGTAAATATAGCCACGAGAATCATTGGAAATTCTCGTGACTACTTTTGCTTTGGTGAAATATTTCTCTGAATAGTAGAGCGTTAGTTGACATGTTACTGTGAGTTTTGCAATACTCCTATGCAATTGTGCCTTTATGTCATTTGTAATCGGCAACATTATTGTGATCTGCTATGGCGAATGATGCAGTGCACATTATAAGTCGAGTTGGTTATTGCATAGTCGACAACTAGATAAAATGAATTATTTCATTGATGATAGAATAGATTTCTGATAGTGCGCCTGACGCGAGGGTTGCTCAGTAACTAAAGTGTAACAGATTACTGGCGGTATAATTTGTTCTAAACTGAAATAGATGACTTGCACTACTGAATGATAGAGGTATGAAGTTTTCCTTAATAATCAGTTTATCCACAGGAATGCTGGATTTTTTAGTAAAACCTTTGTTTTCGTTCACCGATTAACTGATTTGGTGTCACTTAGTGGAGATGTCTAATAACTTACAATCTGAGTGCCCAATGTTACCCCGCAAAAGTTGCCGGTAACATATGGCCAGATCACTGGTTGATCTCGTGCAATAAGACATTTGCAAACGGAAACTGTGAATGGGGTTGTTTGGAACATTTACAAATACATAGTACATCGTAAACCTCAAATTTACTACGATTGCCGCTGCTGATCAGGTCACGGTTGAAAATCAAACTCGGTTAGACCAACCAGAGAACGCAACAAGAAATTTAATAAACCGGCTCACATTCCTGAAGGAAATTGCACGCTACGCATTCGTGTTGGTTTGGTTTGTCCTCAATTTTCTAATTAGCAGTCTGTTTGCTGATCGCAGTGTATTGCCTCTTAGATCGTTTAATCCAGCCCTGTTCACATCAGACTAAGTTACAGTTGACTTTGAGATGGTCTAAACAAATCTAGAGTCTCCATTTGAATGTTACTGGCGCGCGTATACGTCCAAATTTCATCTCACAGAAGACCAAGCAGTAAGCATGGAAGCATTAAATATCTATTACAGAGTTCACAGCCGAGAACTTTTCGTACCAACATGTAAGCCAAACAGTGTTTAAAGTTTTAATCAGGTTTTAAGTCCAGATAGACATCATAGAGCTATCCTTAACGAGAAGTTTCAAACAACTGGTTGGTATTCATTAATGGAGTTTATTGCTAACGTGTACCAAGATTTGAACTTCGTTTCAGTTTTTCGCGACGGAACCTTCATGAACATTTCTTTGAAGGCAGGGTTTTATTGTAAAACCTAGAATATAGAGGAGAATGTTCACACTTAATGTTTGTACTACCTAGCCGTGATTGGAAACAGATCGTCGTTTTTGAGAAGTCCGGCCAAAAACTCCCTCGTCAGAATTTCTAACCTAGTTAACGTCATGCATTTTGCTTGGGGTGCCGTACAGTGCTTTCGTTCATCGGCGATTACACTAAAACTTGATTACCGTATTTTCGGCATTTCTGGACCAAAATTTCCGATCAAATGAGTGCTCTCATTTTCTAAAGTTTCACTTACAGGCGCAAACATGTGTTATGCAGATCCAACTCAACCTTGTGTCTGCACCTTTATTTCAACTCCGGAAGATAATTTGCCGCACGCAGCTTGTTTGATTGATTCACTGAGGTGAAATAATTTGTGGCGTTATACCAAAACGATGCGTCAAAATTCAAACTCACTTAACGTATGTAATCCAGTTTTATATTGGTATCAGCAGAAATGAAATAAGTTGGTACTGGGTGGACTATTTTGAAGTGTACCTAATGCTCTCCATCTTTACTTGAGTCCTGCGAGTAATCATTGTAGAATCGTCCCCGTGCTTTCCGTCCGAATAAAGTGGTTGAAAACTCTCGTGCTGCAAAATAGTGTGGATCATCATAATAACTAGGGTTTCCAACGTGAACTGAAGGAAAAATAATCCATTCTCTCACACCAGCTTGCAAACCACGTCGGATAAACACATTTAAACTATCATTTAGAATATTCCGAAGGCAAATATTTCGGTAAATGGGCCCTTAAAAATTATAGTGTTTTATAACCTCTAAGATACTTCGTTAATTACATAAGGATAGCTTGAAGATAAGTTATTATGACCATTAGTTTCAGAGAAGTTTATTAACTTGCCTGATGATATAACTTCTTTAGACATGATTTTAGCAGAACCTTCATTTAAACACCTTAACATTTCAAATTAAAAGGTTCACGGATTCATTCCCGATTGCCTTTTTTCCAGTATATTTCCTGAACAACTTGCACAGTCCACATAAAAAACAATATACATGGAGGATTGATGCTGTTAAAAAGTTATCAGTGTAGTTGGTTGTAGTAGTTGGTCGTCATCCACATGGTAGTCAGATTGAAAAAACTCACCTAAAGATCAGACATAGTGGCTTCTGTCTAACCAATTTATCGATATATGAAATCTTTCACTCAAGATGTCAACGTCTGATATTGCAGTGGTTTGCTGGAGGATGGGCTGCAATGTACAAAGCTTTTATCTGAAGAACTGTAGATACTGTCGGGACCTCAACGACTAAATACCGTTATCCAACCCAGCTTGTTCAAAGTTGATTTAATCTTTTGCCTTTTCTTTCACAGCTAATGGCCGAGTCAATCAATATTGATGAAAGGGCAGCGTAAATTTTAGCAAATGCAAAGACAGGTACGTAAGTGAAAGTAATGAACTGGTTAAACTTCACCGGAACCCATTATGTTCCCGTCGCTCTTTCGCCAAAGTTTTGGAACGTACTAACAGTTGAAGTGTGATTTACGCAGGACGAATGTTCATTCTACTTGCCAATTTGAAGTAATCAGAACAACTAAAGCCATAAGTTCGCGTGTTTGTCTTAGTTCGTCGCAACCAAATTACTTCATCAGAACAGAAAGAAGACATATTGCGACATGTTAACATTTCATTTACTTTCATCAGTCGCAAACGTAAAACATGTCAGTTATATACATCAAATATTCAACGACACACAGGGACCGTTGGCGGCATCCGATTCGGATTAGCCTGTCACAGTGACCGAAGCCAAAGGACGCCTGCGCTTAGCCATCACTGCAATTGGCTTGCGCTGCACCAATTGCAGTTCCACCAACACACCACATATCCAGGGTAAACCCGAAGGAATAAGACCGGGAGGTGTGCCAATGGGGCCTTTCTGTCCAGCCGGCCAATGCTGGTTAGCCACGTGATTGGCTAATAAGGAAAAGAAACCCCTATCTCTCGGAAACTAAACAGAGAGAGGCTGCAATGACGAGATCTACACTGAGAAGAAAGATTTTTGAAGTGTAATACAAGAAGCGTTGCAGTATAGGATCGCATGTTAGTGCAACCTAAAGAAGATAGGGATTTAAAGCAAAGTTCTCATTGGACTATGAAAAGCCAGGCAGACCATTCATCATACAATGCACCAACAATGCCGGAGAAAAGAATGGGTAGAAGACCACAGACACTCAGGTTTCTGAAAAGAAGAGCGGATTAATTGTCAATGACCACGATGTTGGCCGATGCAGTCATTAACAGAAGTAGAATAGGTATACCGATATGACCTACCTGAGCCTAGCGTACTCGCCGCCTCTTCGCCGACGGGGTACTATGAGTACGTTGGTG
>QNGE01000143.1:345497-406707 GCA_008508345.1 Paragonimus westermani
AAGTGGTTGAAACATCAGATGACACACCAGTCCCAACTTTGTGCATTGACTACTCGAAATCCAACGTCATTGATTGCCGAACACCTCATGACAACAGGTCATCAAGTTGACCCAGTAAGCTCTTTCAAGATACTGTTGCGCAACCGAAATCCGAAGTTACTAGCTTTCTGAGAAGCGACGCTCATTCGAACTTACCAACCGACGTTATGTGCACAGAAGTGGTTGAAACAACCGGTCGGGTTGCCATGGTCATGATTACATAATAAGTGGTGTGCTTGTATGTGTGTCTAGTCCCTGTGTGTCGTTGAATATTTGATGTATATAACTGACATGTTTTACGTTTGCGACTGAGGAGATTAAATGAAATTTTAACATGTCGCAATGTATGTCTTCTTTGTGCTGTGATGAAGTGGTTGAAGGGAACTCAGTGTTTCAAACAACCAAATTATTCAAAAAATAAATTATGTTCTACCGGACACCTGTGGGCGTAGGCATTCAGTCGGGAATTTGTAAGAGCCTAATGAATTCACAGCAGTTTGATAACAATTATTTTCAATCAGACACAGCTTGGCTGACTCGATTGACTGCACCGATCTCAAGATTATATATGTATATATATAAGGATTTTGATTAGGCAATCTCGGTTTGTAGTGTGGCCAGTACTCAGGACGTCTTCTGACTGCGCACACCGGTTTTCTGCTTATTTTATCGACGGAACCATGCACCGGGACCATTGCATTTCAGACTAAACTAAGCATATGTTCCTATTCCTCACAATCAAAGATCTCTCGGTCTTGCCAGTGTAAATCCCTCCGCGTTGACTAATGAGTTGTTATACACAGTGAGGGTTGGCAATAACAGGCCGACACTCTACGGCTGACACTCCTACGGAGTTCAGCTCTTGTTACCGTTCGTTTGATAGAAACTATCCAGATTTGCTTTATCTGGTCCGCGTTGCAATCTTCTCGAAACAGCATATCGGTTTTTATACATTCTTTCGCAGTTACCACATGTTTGGATGCCATTCATGATCTAACATACTCTTCATTCATTCAGTAGAAATGTAGTCATTTCTACTTCCTCCACATGAGCGTCTGTATGCAATCTAGTCTAACTCGTATGAATAACTTATACGTTACTGCCTGTTTAATTTTGGCTAATGTGAAACGAGGTTTGAGTATTCAAGGTTCAATGTGAATTTCACACATTCAGATCATTTAACACAACTATCTTCCGGTTGACTTATTTGTATCGTTTAAAAATCAGATAAGTATTGGCAACAAACATGTCTGTTACCTTTAGGTTGGTTTACCAACCATTTAAGCGTTGCAGCGGGTTACTTAGCATCTGTTCAGATTGGATCGTAATCCGTCTTCGATACACTGTTTGTAGCGAGATCTATCAGGCATGTCTCCTCGTAATCACCACCTAAATCTTTACACAAATTATTCTGTCACCTCTTAAGTCCATCAAATTTGCAGCAATATCGACAGTGAACACGGGCTTACAATGTGGGTCTCAGTTGAGTCAACCAGCTCGCAAACCTAGTTACCTGCTTATTTATTGTTTTGACTGTAACATATATTTTCCGGCAAAATTCTGATTATGGACAAGATTTTATGATATAACAAATTCGGGTGTTTTCTTCAGTACGCACGAACATTTTGTTCCAGAGAGTAGTAGATTGTAATTGGAACAGAATACCCGTAGTTGTCAAAATATCAGCCACTTGGTTACATCCGCGGAATATATTTTCACGTTCTTTGCCGTTAAACATCAAATCATACCTTTTAATCTCGGCATAGAAAATTGTGTTGTTTGGTCCTTAGTGCCTCGCGTGGAAAAGAGCGTTGTAAGACGTTAGCTATTCATGCCTTTCGGATTATTCGCGAAAAAAAACAGGTTTTTGCTACCTCTTTGGAGCAAATATCGAGATAAACTAATAAAAAACAGCTAACAGTCCGCATCTAGAGTTCAACAGAACGTAAATCTGCATGCGCAACTTCATCTGAATAATGTTAACCTGAATAACACTCAATGGTTTTTGCAGTTTGCACACAACAATATTGGCCGACAGAGTTTCTTTGAGACAGCAATACGGCCGTACCATTTTCGAAATTTAATTGGTCCCTTGGCTCTTATTGCATTCTGAGACTACATGAAGGATACAACTCTGTTATCACAAATGTAAACGTGGACATTAATAAATAAGTTGAAAATAACAGTGTTACAAACAAGTCGCAATGGTCTGCATTTCAACCACCTCGGTAGTCGTCATCAGGAGTAATTGTCTATTGATGAACTTATGTGTCTTTGGCAGAAGGTCATTTGTGAAACACAGCCAGACTTCGACATAAAAACATTCACCGGATACTGCTGTTTATTTTGCACCAGTGACATAACCGAGTGTAAACATTGTGACGACTCTTCAATACAAACGTGGCAGGATTCCACCTGACGCCTTAACGTCGAAGTGGTTGCCGATGTGTATTCACCTCTCATTTTTTCGTCAGCTATTCTATTTTTGACTCGGATGATTATCTCACTTTGACGGTTAATGATTGCTTGGTCATTATCGTAAATTGTATGGGGAGTGCGTGTGTCATCCTTCTTGTAGCCCAGTTTACTTTAGCTTTTTCGAACCTATTGTTTGTTCGGTAGAACTCTTTCGGGAGTGAATATGTCATTCTGTATTTGTGACCCATGGTCAACACGTCAGATTATCATATTTTCATTCACGTCTCACAATCACTCAGTCGACCGAAAATGCCAGTGTCGTCTATTTACCCACTTTGCTTATTTGTTAAGTAGCACCATGGCGTTATGACACATTATTCCTTTGACAGCTGAGATTGTTGGTCTATCGTTATACTATGCTCAATGCAGATCTTAGAAAAGCATACAAAGTAAAGCTTTCACAGTTGCCACGATGTGTTTTACCCAGCACCTTACTGTCCAGTACGGAAGTAAAGCAAATCCATTTAAAAACGTTCCCACACGTTGGGTTCTCTTGCAAACTTAAGGGACACAGTGTGGGCGAAGGATGTTCTGGTTAATAGCTTCAAGCTGTTGAAACTTCTCTTACATATGATGAATCAAGCTAGAGGCTCGTGGAAAACATTCGCTTAATTGACTTCCAATTAAAGTGGCTTCGCAAACTATCGGCTGCACTCCCTCCAAGTCTAATTGTGTATGGAGGAATCTACTTCAGAGATAGCAGAAAACTACACTCACAGTCATAGAAAGCCGATTCTGACTTGGAGCAACAATACTGTCCTGAACGATTTCAAAGGTTTCAGTATTGATAGCAGCTTTCAAATATAACAAGACGTGGATTGTTCCAAACTGTCTTTTCAGAAGAACACATCTACCAGATAGTATTACCGGTATTTTTAAATCAAACCTGTATAGATACCGGAAAATCTACAGCGTATTCATATTCTTATGATGATCCTAACTTAGGTACGCAAAATCTTGAAAAATTTCCTAATTTAATGGGTTCCTTCAAAAATAGCGCACCCAAGATCATTTAGAATTCAGCTTTTATACAAGACGCAGAAGAACACCCCGTGGTGGTACTTCAGATGTAGTGTCTTGAAAATGTGTCCACTAATTATAGTGTAGGGAAAAATGGTTTCGATAACATCTCATCGGGCAGATACATTCATAAGGGCGAAAAAAATATAAACGATTACGTGCAAGACTTGATATTGGACAAAATTTACCCTATCCCAAGTTTGTATCTGTGGACGTCGATTGGGTGATAACTGCCTACCTATCGATCGGGTGAGTCAACTAATGGACAAGGCAGTTGAAGCGACTGAAAGGAGTACTTGTGTCCACATAAGGTTGGGTTAAGTAATCGGATGACAATGGCCTCGTGAATGGCCAACATTCGCTAGCGAACGAGTTTTGACCGGTTCGGTGGAACCCTGTAGATAACAGAGAACGATCGATTCATGTTGACCTGATGATCGATGTCTACCAGGTGACCTACAATAGAGCCCGATAATGATTTTCTCTCACCTGTCCTGATCCATGCTGGGTGGTGTTCTATGACTCTTCTAGTACCGAGTCGCACGACCCAAGTAGTGTGCTGAACATCCGCAAGTGAACCAGTAAATCACCACAGATTAGTTGTGGACTGGCACTTTCTCCTTCAGGTTTAGAGTAATCAGTGGTGGGCTGGTGAATAAGATAATGGATCTGGCTGTCCTCTTCCATTTCGGTGTACAATATTGTGTAAATTTCTCACTACCAATGATCAAGTCGACCGCTCTGACCAGTGGAATATTGAGTATTCGAAATAGAGCTGGTTACCAACCTCATTTGAAGTACCTTGTTTTCGTTTAGTTTCACTATGAACATTGAACATTCAATATTTAAGATAACCTGGCTGATAGATTCCAACCGGTGATGTTCAGGAAAACGCTGGTCTTTCCCCTTAAAAGTCCACTGTTGTTCAGGTTGTGCATAAGTATTCACAAATATGCACGGCCCAATCTTCAATGAAATTTTCCAATATTCACTGAGCATAAAACACAGCGGATTCACTGCCATCCGGAGTTATCACCTGATCGATAATTCGTTGTCAAGCTTGCAGATAACCAGTAGCTGCTTTGATGACCGACACGATCAAGATGCTGAAAGTTCGAATGGATAAATTTCCTATTTTAATGTAAAAATGAGAATGGTCTCCAAACATTGAACAAAAAATGAATCACTTTCTTAAATTCCAACTTCAAAACAGGTTTCTTTTGAATTTCCTTCAGTTGACAACCTGAAAAAAAATAATCGCATACTTGTAGCCTCTTCTAGTTTATTGTAATAGCTAAAATTGAAGGTTATTCACATTTGGTTCTGACTTTTACCGTCTAACCTTTTCGGTGTCCCCTACCAGACAGAATTTCTATACCCTAATCCTGATCTTGTCGAAGCATGAAAAAGTGTTTTCTTCTGATGCAATATATCTCTTACGATTTGCTAGCATCAAAATGTCGTTTACATAATCTTTCTGAATAAGTGAAGAAGGTAATTTGACAAGATATTTTATTGCGGTAATTCAGTAGGTTGACACGAAGGAACTACACTTTACTCAATAAATGATGTGCGTTAGTCTAAGTCCCATGAAAGAATGCATAATTTTAATAAAACTACTGGGAAAATGTTTGGAAATTTTGAATTCAGTGACTGTTAAATTTACTAATTTGTTAAGGTCCTGACACTATGAGCGGACTGATAAAACCAAACCTCGTTGAAGCTGTGCGTTGTAAAATCAAAGATTACATCACCTTTTGTGGCAGGGTGTTTGCTTTTCCCTCTCCGCTACACATGTTTAAGCAAACCGACCTGTTTTATATGTCTGTAATCAATATCACGGAATGTATAACTTGGGGATGTTTCAATGACGACCAAGGAACAAAGGAATCAAAACCCACGGCTAAATACTGCTGTGAAAAGCATTCTCATCCTAGAAGATGCGTACATGTCTTAATTAAGGTATGTTGATAAAGCCACCTGACTATAAGCAAAACACTTTCTCAGGTGAGTGGATATCTCGTTACCAAGTTGTATTGCCATATTTCCATAATGCGCGTTCCTGCTCGTGTTAGAAGAAAATTAGATACGCAGTCGGTATCAGTAACATCTGTAGGGTACGCTTATATGTCTTTAATTCATCGTTGAAATATACAAATGCAACAAGGCCTCCTGAAAATAATATTTTTGATTGTTTCTACGTATGCTGGTATTTTTCGGTGGAAAGAGAAATCGATGTGATCGCTACTAAAACATTTGATGGTCTAACATATTCGGATTCACATGCCGTAACTTTACACATTTCTCTTGTTTATCGATGGAGTACTAGGGTACTATTCATCCGTTTGTTTCTCTCAAACACCAACCACTTCATTTTTTGCGTGTGCTAGAACAAAATAGAGATCGTTTGCCTTGTTTTGCTTTTTCCCATTGCACAGAATGCAGAATATGACGGATAGATCTGTTTATGGTGGACGGTTCTCGCTACGAAAGAAAAAGCTGTAGATATATTTATTTAATTTTGCCATCTTGACGGTAAATATCTGCTCTAAAATTATTCTGAATCATTCACATAATATAAGTTGTCTAAATTTATGTCCCTCGCTTGGCCAGTTGAATTTTTCTTACATAAACAATTTAAAAGGCGACGTTAATGATTAGTTCGTTGCCATCTAAGTTAAAGCTTGCTGAAAGTAATGTACGCGAACGTATCTCGTTTTCTTCACCTTTGTTGACTAATTTGCAAACGGGTGAATATTTGCACACAATACATAAATTCCCGGTATTCATAGTGTTCGCTTATTTAGAAACATCTGGCGCATCACAGCAGTTGTTGGACAATCTGTTCCGGAAGTTTTGCCAACGGTCTATCCCGCAGTACAATAGTGAATAATATTTCAGTCGACATTAATAAAATGATGCAGGCGAGACTGTTCCTTTCGATTCACTTCTTGCGATACTACATAGACAAACATAAAATGAGACTACGCGTTGTCAGTTCATACTATCTGTGCGAACAGAAGTCCGTGTGATATAATCACTTTATTTCGTCGGGTAACGTAAAACTTTTCAAAGCTGCGACAGAATTGCATTAATTAGCGCAATCGGTTGTTTTTCCTAATTTAGGGTTGCTATTGACCTCAAACACTCACAAGCGCATTACTCGTTTTCTAACCGGCTAACTTAAGAAGAAAAGCATGTACAAATGTCGATTTCTTCGTGTAATTCTACCGGTATTTGGCGATCAAAGTTTCCCAAAAGAGATGAACAATAATATCACAAGTATTCAAAAAGTTATACACATTCACCTAAGGCCTGTCAGGGGTTTTAATGCCAATATTGAACCCATTTTGGTCAATAACCTACAAATATATCTTTCTGAAAAGGAACTTAGTAACTAATGTTTTTGTTGAGAAAATCTTCCAAATCAGTTGGACAGGATTACATGCGCCTACTTCATATAAATACAGATACAGTTAAGTTCCTTGCAAGCATCGCAAGTGTTTAACGTCGAAGTTGTACATATTGTGCGGTGTGCGTGCTAAGTTGGTGGTTAACGCACTTTCATTCATACGGTTATGCATGCAAACTTACAGGAGTTATTTTTCACTGATGCGTGTGCAACAGATTATAGAAGGAAATTGATGGATAACATTATTTTACTGACTTCGATGTAGCGGATGTTTCTCTAGACTCTACTGCCAAAGATAAAATTTTTTAGACTATCGTGTCCCGTTTTATTAACAGTAAACTAGGTGTTTTTCTGCATACTCCGCATCTCGCGATTGTTTCAAAGTGTTTGGCCGTCAGCAGACGTTCACGATACTATCCTATCAGAAACAGGATAACCATTGAAGTTTATTCCGCTGAATTTCGTGATTGTAAAAACAAACCTTTCATCTGTTCAGTGAGTCTTAGTGTTTGTATGCGACCTGTCTTCAGGAATTTGATTCAGGTGACTTAAGCTTCACACTTTGTATAGCAGCTCTCTCTACTATAACTACCGTTTGGTCAAACCCGTAAAAATATCGCTATGAATAAAGCTGTTGCTAGAATCAAATAATGTAGCATATTCTTAACCTAACAGAGACCTCTGTCTTCAATATATCAGTGTTCATCGTGAGGTTAAACTTACTGTCGGTTACATGGAAACATTTCGACAACGCCGTATGGCGTCAATTATTGTTAGAAAGTGGATAAAGTTGTATGCCTGATGATAAAGAATGATCACATAAGTGCGAACTAACTTGATGGGGTATTTACTGAAGATTGGTTATTAATTTGCAAACATATGACCTTGCGCAAAACGTCACGCTGACTGTCTTGCTCTTTCTATGATGCAGTATAAATTTTCGAAAACGCCAAACACGATACAAAGCAAGTGGTTTAGAAGAAATCTGAAGTTAACTGACTCTTTTCCAAGAACCATTAGAACTATCAAGAATATTCGTCTCTTGAGCAGTCCCCTGGTAACAACTGGTTTTTAAGAAATTACTCCAAGGTCTTGAATATCATCTCAGCACCTAGACGATTATCAACTTATTGGGAAATGAAACACTGTGATGAGTGAAAGCAAATATTACATTACCACTAAAATGCGCCAGGCGATTTTGTGGAATGAAATCGTACGCAATTCAGTTTATACCTTCAGGCAACTCTGTGACCGAACTGCTGAACTGCCCCAACTATCAAGTTGACAAACCGTTGAGAGATCACGACTGATACGTTCATAATTCAACTTCTCTTACTGCGATGTAATGAGGCTGCTGACCTAGAAGATCTTTTACCGGCACTTTTCAAATAAGACGGAGAGGTTTCACTAGAGGCCTTGAGTAAGTCGTTTCAATTTATTTCAAGGACGGAAACGGTCACTTGGTTTTTTGGTCGTTTGCTAATAGTTCCCCTATCCACGAGAAGTTTCAGGGGTTCAGGAAAACCACACGGGACTCAACTTTTTCCCAGTGGTTGTTGGGTGTGTGATATCAGTTATACTTCGTCGACTCGCTATCAGGGAAGAACAGAGGGTGTTTCACCCTGAGCGAGGATGTATTGATCAAATTCCTACTCTTCGCTAAAATCTTAGTTGCTGCCTGCCAGCAGTAGCCGTATTTTTTACTATAAAGTTGCATTTGGCTCAGTATATCGATCTGCACTCTTGGAATCGCTTGACCGCAGGGATATACCAGACAATATTGTGAACATAGTGTCGGCGTTTTATCCGTTACTGCACCTCAGGCTAAGATATGCGTGAATTGTCTGATGGTTCAAGCACCAGGATCGGCATAAACAAGGGTCGTTTACTTTCCCCATTATTGTTCAAATTTACTAATGAAGTAATGGAGGGCTGTCTACAACACTCAAAAGGTGCTGGTATGGACCTCCTATCCGATGAAATACTGACTAATCTTGTTAACCTTGACCAAAAGTTTGTTTTTCAGTTTTCGTGCAGCGGAAACAAAAATGGACGCTATTCCTTGCTTGGCTAAACATTCCGAAATGCAGCTTGCAAATTTCCGGTGCAAGATTGCTGCAATGACGCAGGTTTAATGTTGGACAGTGAAGTGATAGAGGCTGTTGCCCCGTTCGTGTATTTTGGAAAGTGCATAATCGGCGGCGGTTTGTGCGTGGAAGATGAGACGGCTAGAGCGATGTTCGTTAATCTAGACCAATTTGGTGACAGAACGGTATCTTTGTGAGACTCAAGGGTCGCATATATAGGGTGACAGTGAAAAATGCATTGCTTTACGACAGCGAACCACGAGTACTCAGGACGAAAGACGTGAAACATATTCAGGTATCTCACTATCAACGTCTGCGTTTGATCTCTAGCTTTGTGCAGGGTCAAAAGGTAGGCAGAAAAAACGTTGTAAAACAGTTATTTATGGGTGGTTTTTAAACGAGTTTTTTCAGTCGGCTACATTTACACATATCTTCATGGTTAACCGTGTCTTGAGTATGATGGCAGTAGCCGTCATCGCCACTTTTATCACTCTTTGCGGACGCTGCGACAGACTGGCGTAAGCCCGGAGATGAATGAATGACTATCTGGTGTAAAGGGATGAAATCGTTCACCGAAGTTTTTGCCACTGTAGGTCGGGTTCGTCATTCGGCAGAAGATCTTCCAAATTTCAGTGGTTGGAGAATTTAGGTGAACTGCCAGTTAATCGAGCACAATGACAGGAATGTTGTCGTTGTTCGGCTGACTTGTTTCCCTTGAAGTGACGGGGGGCAGTGAAAGTCGCAACAAAACTATCGTTCCAATGATGTCATACTTCCACTTTCAGCTATTTTGTTTGTTTGTAATGTGTTTTTGAGTGTTTGAATATCAAATTAGCCACTTTTAATAGTGAGGCCCCTTACCCTTCATTTTTCCCTCTTTTTGTGTATGCTTTGCTTTCTGCCTCACGGTTGTGTGGCAGCCAAAGAACACTTAGAACCACCGACATATCGTTGTCACAGATGATAACCTTGAAAAGTACATTATTTGTAGCAGTCACTATGGGCCTAGTCTTTTATATTCAACTGCAGCGGCGTTTTCCTCGTGTACATATTTTGAACATCCACTTAAACAGAAAATCTATGAACCTGTCTATATACATCCAGAAGGTAAGCTTCTGGTGACCGTAAGAGAAGAGCGTCTACCAAACAGATGTGACTAACCGCATCAACAATATGCACAGTATATCAATAAATGATTTAACAAAGCTCCAGATGAAAATGGACAGAGACAAGGTGGACAAATGGGGAAGAAGAAACGCACAACTCACAAAAGTGACGTGCAAAGTGACAAACCTTTAACTACTTGACTCACAATGACTTTATCTGACTCACCTAACTATTCTTTGGTCAACAGACATTTTGGCTTTTGAAACAGTCAAATTTATTTGAAGTTTCCAGCCTTCAGTGAGCCGTTTAACACAATGGCGCACCGTAAAATCATTCGGGTACTAGAACATGCTTTATTGCTCTAAGCTTTATTGCTCTAAGTCTACGTGAAATTCGTTGTTGCTGTATGTGTTTTTTAACGTATCATTTGAAACACCTAAACGTTAGTTGTGAAGCATCAACTGGGCACCTTTCGATCTTTCTTTACGGACAGTTACGTAAGCCAAATTTAAACTGGAAAAAATGGATAAACCAGTGAAAAGCCAGTATGGGATGGTTTTTTTCCTCTAAGCAAATGTTTCAACCCAAATATTTCTGTTTACACTCGATGGGAAATTTCATTGATATGATCTGGATATCGCTCACAGCCGATTGGAACGTTCATCGAGTTTTCGAGACTGAGCATTAGACTTAATTTTTGCCGTTGGCAATGCTTATCAACAGTGCATATTCCACTAAATCTTACATTTCTAACTCGACCAAGCGTACACTGTAAACGGTGTCGACCACTGTTTTAATTATGTACCTTGTTCAGCATTATCAACATAGAATTCACTCAATTGTTTTAGCATCATTGATGCGTTTGTAAGACTGTCGTTTTACAAAAGGTGAAAACGATTTCACCAACAAAACTCAGAGCATACAATACAAATACTCGCTCTCTATTGATGTAAACTTGACCGTTTTCTCAGTACTTGGTTTCAAAGACGTTGCAGGTTAACATTAACAACGTCAATGAAACGGATGTAAACTTGCATTCCATTCATTCTGATTATTATCGTCGTATGTGATGTGACTTTAAAACCGGGAAAAGATGTCAAATTTGCTACTTTCCGATAACCAAATAAGTGAGTACCCTGCAGACAGAGATTTTAACACTAAACTTACTCGAAAATATAAGTATTCTATAGTTTTTTTTCGCCCATTCAGTTCCCCAAGAATTTTTCCCATACTGCGCGTGTACAGTCGGTATCATGAAAAGCCATCATTCATTGAGTGGAATACCAAGTAATTCTCTGTTGCAGAGAAGTTAAACTTCTATGATCGTTAACTATTGACTAGGCGTTTGGAAATGTTCAACGAACTAACCAACATCCATGGTTTCTGGAAAGTAAAGTTTCCGGATCCAGAATAACATTACACGGATTTCCGCTGCGTAATGACCTCACTTTAAATCACACACTGATTAGAATAGATACTTACAATGACAACAGAATGTGGAACAGTGTTAAACAACAGCATTTAGAGTTCACTTTGGTTACCGTGATGAGAATTACATTAGACTGTTTGAAAAGAAGAAACACGTTTACTGACAAAGCATTTGAGTCATGGAGATGAGGCTCACCTTCAACCAGCTTCCTTCGACTTGATGCGGTCATCGACTACTCATCACTGCCATAAATTGAAGTAAATAATCGTTTCAAAATATTCTTGTTTTTCACACACCCGAAATGATTAACCCATCCTGCAGTGGTTCACGTGAGGCTATAAACCGGAGAGCTAAATCCACCCGTGAAATGTGAAAACTGTCAGGCAATCATCTTACATTAGCCCGACAGTAACTGTCAGTCAAAGGCGGCCACCAAATTGGACGATCCGATTGTTTGCTCGAGAGTTGTTTGAAACTTTTTACGTTGCAACAACCATTCCAACATATCCAGCTGGAAGACGAGCTTCCACCAGAAGGGTTCTCCGAAATAACTGCATAGTAAACAAACTTCACCATTTACCATTATAAATGAACTGACTCTGTCGCAACCAGTTTGTGAGAACTTAGCTTCTTACTTCAACATTAATCGCTCCATTCTAAATAAACGCGCCCAAATTATTTAGCAGTTCTGAAATTTTGATTGTACTTGCGCGCTGGAACGTTTCCGGAAACCTTGGTTCTATCCCTTGTGTCTAGTCAGTTTTCATGCACCGTTTGCCACTTTTCGTTTTCCTGGAATTATAACTTCGTGATGGTCAACGTAGCTTTGCTCAGCTTGTCTGAACTTTAAAATGCTGATATGTAAAACACAAGAATTATCCATTAGGTTTCGAAAGATTTAACTTAAATAGATGGCTCATTTTACTTCAGCAATTGCGGAAGTGAGCAGCCTGGCGTGATTTTCTGAACAGTTTTCGGTTTGTGGTACTTCATATTCACACAGTGAAACATGAAAAATATTGCGCTGAAATCCACCGGAAAAGAAATTTCCGTACGTCGTCACAACGTTTTTCCGAAGATGCATTTTATTTTAAAGATATTCATTTTGATCCTAGGTCAAGGTGGACGTAACCTGTATAAAGAATGCCTCAGTTTGTCAGACCCGTTAAAATAAGCATGTGCTTCTAATTTATATTGGAGTAAATTTGGAACTGTTTAGAGAAAGTGCAAACATAGAAGAATACAATTTGTCGACTGCATCACCCTTGAATTTACACGCAAAGAAGAACAGTTGCACGCTACAACACACAATACCAATACCTCCGAGTCGTTTCAAAAATGTGTTTAAGCCAGTAACGCAAAATTCTATGGATAAATCGAGATGGTCTACTTTCTGTTACTCTACTGGGTCACGACAATTAGACACTAAAAGCTAAAAACGTTGGAACTGCGAAATTTAACAGTGGCCAAAGTGAAACAGATTGCAGGCAGACAACGTATGGCGAAAAAGTCAAATGTTAACGATTTTAAGAGCACACGTAATTTAGTCTACCACTTTTGCAATAAGACATCAGATGTGTTGATTTGTTGTATGGTGACCTGATTTCGTAACGGCTATCAAAACGGGAAGGGGAAGATTCCGGATGCTAGTGTTTGTCATATTTTCACGCAAGAAATTGTCTGAGAATGAGTTCAAATACTGGTTTTGTTGGAAGTTTATCCGATTCGTCAGTTTAGACTTCAATGCAACTATGAATCAGGTGACTGACTACCTAAACGTTGCAGTGTCTCAGTAGATTATTACGGTGAACAAAATAGCGTCGCATATCTTTTCAAAAATGGCAGATGGAATTCATTCAGAATTAAAAAATTATCAATTAATAGCATTATATTGTTGAATTTTCCAACCGTTAGTTCAACGCCACGTGAAATATATTATATCTACATATATCTGAGTCGACTTTGGTTATTGAAAGCTGAACGTTTACACCGATGCCAGTCACTTTGTTGAACCATCTGATTAAAAGTAAGCCACTTTCATTCCATATTAGTACACCACCCCGGTTTACTCAATTAGTTAAACATGCCCCATTGTAAGCCCGTAAGTATTACTTGTGCCCATGCCAAATTAAAAATTTTAACACATCTCGTGATTAAGGGTATAGAATCATTCCTTTCCAACATTTCGTCATTGTGGTTTTTCTCTTCGAGCACATCCGGCATTTCACTGAGGAGCAGTTGGCGATTTGATTGATACAATTTAACTACTACTCGGTTGGTTGCAGCGTTAACAGCCACCGAGAATTTCCAGCTATCCCCTTTCTGCAAAGCGCTATACTGGAGCTCTGCTGTTCCTACATCTCGACACCAGTACACAGGTCTGTCTTCACCGTAGTGTGCTCTCCGTTCACGTTTCTATGAAGCAACGGTGTGAAACACTGTACGGTTAAACTTGCACTGAGCATGATCAACACATCACGTATGAGCATTCATCTATTTCGGTTTGTGGTTAATGAGCAAGCTATCCGATCGTCTCTATTGGAGGAATGTTTAATACCTTTCATCTTCTGTTGGTAACTGAGATTTCCACCTTTGTGTCAACAGATTTCAGCGTTCCTTTCTGAGACTGCCTGAGTGGAAATTCTCTCTGCATATGAAAACCATCAAAACAAATATGAGCGGTGTGCCGTAATATGGAAAACGGATTTCAATACTCTAGATGGAGCTAGCTGAAAATTCCTACATTCACAAATGTTCCCGGGTGCTCAACATTTCTTTCATCCTCCAACGTGCCAAGCCAGATTGTCTTTGTGAGCAAACTATTAACTCGTGGACATTCCAGACAGATAGCGGAGACAAGACAGGAAAGAGTGAGCTTATCTGTGGCAAGTAACAGATGGAGCAACAATGGGCAGAATAGGCACAAAAGATTAAAAAATGTGGCAGAGGTTAATTGACAGCAAGCGGAAATAAAAATACACGTAGAATTTATACACCAAGATCAGATCTTATCAAACAATTATTAAAAAAATAAAAAGCCAATCAGAGCAAAATATTCTTGGAGTTAATCAGGGTTATCATTTCTAAATGAAATATCTCAATTTGTTTGCCACACGTTCTACAAAATATTAAATAATTATTATGAAAGTAGATGCCAGAACTTAAATGGTATAACCCAGTGCCACTATTTCGTTAGTGTGTTTGATTAACTTAGACGATTTCAGATCGTGTAAATTATACATAACCAAATCACAATTTCAGGTCATATTATGCGACTCGGAATAACTCGAGTTGAGTGGAATTTTAAATAATCTATTTGCTTCGCAAATCTGTCAGTTTTGAAGATAAAAATAGAGTCGTTTCTGCAACATTTTCTATTTTGTTCAAAAAACTACAAAAATGGATTTTACAGGATTAACACTCAAAGTGTTAAACATGTGAAATCTACATGCATACCGTTGTTAGTCAGGGGGTTCGGAGAACAAAATCATCCCTCAATAAATATGTTTTCATAACGGTTTCATGATTTCAGCAATAACGGGTATGCAACATAAGGATACCTTAAATGACCAGGCAACCTACCGGAGTATAAAGTCCATTTTCTCCCAAAAGTATTTTAAAGATATTCTCACATATCAACTGACAAGACAAATTAGCGGCAATATTTGGGGATGTTTTTTATAATGAGATTGACAAGAGGGTCCTACTAAGCCATGCAAAATTTGTATTAAGTCCCAGTTAAATAGGTGGCACTTCAACATTAGATTCATTTACAACGTCACAAATTAGACGCATAGGCTCAGCTGTGTTCTAAGCTCTCAGGTCGGTAGTGTGGATAATATGAATTAATTGTCTAGGGGTTATTTATCAATGGGCCAATTGTTGGGATGACAATATGTAACTATACGCATGGTCGCATAATGAGGA
This sequence comes from Paragonimus westermani, assembly GCA_008508345.1. Taxonomy (NCBI): domain Eukaryota; kingdom Metazoa; phylum Platyhelminthes; class Trematoda; order Plagiorchiida; family Troglotrematidae; genus Paragonimus; species Paragonimus westermani. Next base: position 360,997 of record QNGE01000143.1, read on the forward strand.
CTCATATATATCTTTTCGTGAATTTAAGTTTCCCCCGGAGATAGGAATACTAACCACTTCATAGGTGCACGGAGTTGGTTCTTCCAGAAACGACAAAAGTGTGAGTCATTTGAATTCAATACTGTGAATATGCCCGGTTTAGTCATGAGAAAAAATGCGTAGCAAACAAGCTCGTTTTCGGTGTTGATGTTAATCACAAAGTTAAAATTTTTAAGACTGTGGGTTACATGCTGTTACTTTAGTTAGACAGTTGATTGATTCGTCAAAACAAATACTTAAATAGGCGGCAGATTTTAAGTCAAAATGTAGAATTTGCCAAACAAAAACAATCAAGTTTAATACTTCAGCATGTATTGAGGGTTTTACCGATCCACTGCAGCACGGGGTTATCAAATGAACATATCCGCATATCATCTGAAGGCTAGCGGCACAAGACCAGACACAAACTATGAATTACTTAAATGGACGGTGCATTTTTCCAGTCACTGTGAAACAAAGACTACATAGGTTTGTTGTATACATCAATCCTATATCGGACGGACAGAGGATAGAAAAGTTTGATCCAGAGAAAAACCTGCTTCACGTAACATACGAATTAATTTTTTTTGGGACTGTATGGCCTTCTACCTAGGCTCTTCTTAACGAACAGACGTAGCATATTGGCATAAGCCGACCTGTCTGTATACATTTCTAGTGGTCTATGGTTTGTTGATCGAAATCAAGTTCACCTATGTATATTTAACATCAGTATTATCTCGTGCAGGTCTGGTGCACAATCGTTATTGATTATAAACGACCGTACTCAACAGATAGTTTTAAACTGAGGCACCCCACGTAAACACTCATCCTTTGCTCTGAACATCGGTAAGTGTTCTTTCTATTGACTTTGCTCAATCAATCAGCATTTGAAAAATCATAAGGATTTGAATTGTGCTAACTCAATTATTCCTAACAGAGTTCTATCTTTCATTATTGCATCATCAGAGCAAACTTTCAGGAAAAGTTTGAAATCTTATTTCAAACACCCATCAATCAGCTCTCAGGCAGGATTTTCGGATCACATTAGAGTTGAATTGTGTGCAATGCACCTCCTGTTTCCGGTCAGTGAATACCTACAAAAATGTGACATTTTCGAACATGAAATTCTTCTGGCAAACCAGCAATTTTATTTTTAGTGACTCACTGACTAGCTTTTTCACAAGTGTATAATGTGGAGGTAGCCTGCACATGATGACCGTAACTATTACGCTGCACCTATTTCGTTGAATGTTTCCTAGTAAATCCTGACCAGAAAAGCTGTAAATCTCACAAAACTTTCTCCGTGTATATGAGGCCACCGACTCTTCTTGTCAATTTTGACATTCTCGAGCATAGTTTCCCAGTTTTTCATGAAGATATGTTGGAATAACAGCGTTTGCTTCAGATAGGTTATTGTCACAATAGTGGTTCAGTGTAGCTGTAACTATAAAACGGTTGAAAAATGATTACCGTTAGCTAACTGAATTGAAGGTGGTATGTAAATCCAGTTTCATCCAATATTCCACAATAAAAATTTATAATCGGTTTAGGAATGCCCCAAGTTTCATCCCATCACGGAAATTGGATGCATATCTGCAAGTGATTGCTTCTGAAAAGGATGGAAGGGACTGCGTGAGAATGCGCATTTCTTTTCTTTAGGTAAAACAAATGTCAACTTATTTTGTGAAACCAAAAGTTTCAAGTTGGTCACACTGCTAACTTCATATGATCATCCACATTAAGCCCCAGGTCTCTTTACAAAAACCATGTCACTAGTGTTTCAAATTATTCAGGGAATTGAGCTTAACTTTTTCCTTCCGAAACGCCTATCTTGTGCCACCCACCTGTCAAGATGACGGGCTTTTTAGCTCATGGAATTCGTTGCTCCCTGTACCATTTTTTCGGCGACAGTGTTCATTAAAAAATGCAGGAAATGAAAAACGGTGGATTCATGAATTACAGCCTTTGACCTTTTCATCCCGCCGAAATCATGTCGGCTGAACCCCTGGGAGCGATTGCGAAACTGATAATTTACTGCATTTCATCGTTTAAGAAAAGGGTCGATTTGTGCCTACCGACCATTTGATTATCTTCGTTTAATTCATTAAGTTGAAGTGAACACAAACGGCAAACTAACAGTCGTAATTTATGACCACGGAGATATTTTCACATTGGGTGGTCCGCATATACCTTGGAAGAGACTGTGCGCATATCCTCATATTGGATGCATATTCGTCGACACATTTTATACATGGACCAGAATTGAAACACGTCAGTTTCGTAAATACTAACATAGCATCGAATTGAAAAGCAAAACTATCCGAGTGATTATATGTAACCGTATAGCGTTGATGCATGCAGAGTGAAGGGAAGGCCAACAAAACTTCCGAATGAACTTGACTTCAAGTTTCATATCATTTGTTCCGTTCTGGAAGCCTGCAAATATGCAACGTTTCCTAGCTGCCGTCAGTGGTATTCTGGCCGGCAGAACACACTTGACGGATAAATTATTTTGTTTGATTCCACATATACGTAATTATTAATTACTTCCATGTAAGTCGGAACGAAATAAGCATAAGATTTAGCATTGGTGAAATGTTCTATTTACGGGCAATTTCTGCCCACAAGAATCGGACCCCTTCGTCTTCCAACCGGACTCATTTCGGCAGGAGAATATGCAGTGCGTGGAACATGTAGGGATAGTAGTATTGTTCACGTGAAATCAAACGCTCCCTCTAATTAAACATCTGCTCTGACGAATTAATATTTCAGTTGCTTCGTGAACTCAAAATCTTATCTTTTCTTTTGTTTTCCATCTTCAGTTAAGAAAACACAGATTTGCTCTTTTAACTTAGAGACGTATATCAAAGACAGCCAGTAGGTTACGGCTTACCAGCTACCCGAGTTTGTGTACTCAGATTATAATTAAAGGACATTATGATTTGCTTTGAACGTATCAAAGCTCCTTGTGAATTCCAAGCTGGTGAAAAACCTCATGAGAAACGTCTTCAGACACGTGCGTGATAAACAGAAGTGTAGATGAAAATACTACACGTTTAATTATGTCAAAGAGGAACAGAACTTTGAAAAAGAGGTGAAATCGGAAACAAAATGTGAAAAAAATATTTGATGAAAATTTCGTCATTTCAGAAATAACAAGTAGAAATTACACAGCATTATGGCATTATGCGTTATTCATAAACCGATTGAGATTGCAACAATTTCCAAAAACATCATTCCACTTAATTTTCCATGTCTCACGAAGAAACTTGTAACATTTTGACTTAGTTTGATTTAGTTTGGGCTACATCGTTTCCTAAGCAGCGCCGATTGAACAAGGTTAGCACATGTATATAAAGTCCAAATGTGATTATTCGACATTAACGACGAATTCGTTTCGGAGGGCTCTCAAAATTTACAGCGCTCCTGTAACGCTACAGGTAAAATTATGCAACACTTTAATTTTCTCACCTGTTGATTAGTATCCAAAGTAATATGATCCCTATCTGTGAGGGGGACCTGAGGCAACTAAGTGCAAACTTTTGATGACCGTTCACAAACTATGCATACACCAGAAAAGATTGACAAAGATAATTCTTGATAGTTTTCAACCTGAAGCATCGTCCACAGCGAATGAATCCGGTTTTCGTCCTGACATGTAACACAAACACGCAGGCGTACACTCCGTGCCGCTTTATTTGGGATCGTCCGGGAACGAGACAACCCAGAGGAGGTGCAAATGTTTCGGACAGTTCTCAGTGTAATGAATACATGTGAAAGGAGAAGCATAAATTCGAAAATTTCTGCATAAACCGCTTCATCTACCAGCGGACTATCATTAGTAATTTGTGATGGTTTATGAGTAAGTGGTCGTCCTGTTCAACGTGTGCTCCGAAAAGATAAGCTGCTCTGTTAACATTCACATTCCACTTCCACAATCATCACTAGTGTGGATTAGCCGGTAAAATACTCACTGCACTGGCACATTGTCTACCATCGACGAACAATATAATGCTCTGGATTTTCTGTTTAATTCACACTCAAAAGTCACCGAACATGCTTACTCGTTCATGTGTATTCCTATATCTATTACTGGTTGTGATTCTTTGTAGTTGTTATCTGTAACAATACGCAACCTCATCGCCATGATCTAATTCGTTTGCTGTTCACCTCACTTGTGATCCACTTAGCCAATTTCATTTTCTGACTGACAATGGGAGGAAAACGCATCAGACAAGAGTCTTTCTCCTACCTGTGAAATCTATGACTCTAGAGAACTTATAGTTGGTCCAGGATCAAGCAAACATCTGAGTAGAGTGGATAAATTTCGGCTTTCCATGCACATTTACACAATTCAGAAAGAAGTTCGTTTTGTTCCGAAACAAAAAGTGTTTTGTACGGAAGGTTTGGAAGATTTTGCTGCGCTCAGAATTCTGCTAGTGTATACTCTCTTTGCAATCAGTTGTGAACTTGCGGTCACAAAACTGTCAGTATGTGTCGTAACCCTTGGTAAACAGAGTTGCGTTATACTGAGTACAGTGGAAATGTCTGAGTGTGTACTCAGAGATTTCCTGTACAAATGTGTGGTTAATCAGCATAAACAGAATGCTGTAATTACACCGATGTGCGTGCGTACTAATTAATAATGTAACGCATTTGACAGGGATGTGGTTCGCAGGTGAACCAAATAACATCTTCATTGCATACAAACGTTTTAGCAGCAGAAACTACGGCTCATAAAGCAAATTTATTGCTGATATTGCACATTTGTTCTACTTGCATTTTGGGATGAAGTTGCTATACAAATAGTTCGATGTACCCTTGTCAGTGATCGACAAAGAATACTTTGTCAGATTAATGATGATATCTCTCCTACGAGACGCACCTCCCTATCCTACTGATGGGTATTGCTGTAGTATATAAGACAGCAGGCGTATTAAAAAATCAATTAGATCTGCTGAGATGTTTAGCTGTAAGAAAGGTATACATTTCAATCGATCACTCAGTTTTATATTAGTCATAACTTTCGGCCATACAATACAGTCAGATTTTATGTTTATTTGCTCCGAGAAACAACAGTGCGAACCTTGCTATTATAAAGGGAGGTAGATACGTTGATCACCCAGCAAGTGAGTTGTTTACTTTTCTCGACTGTTCCACAGATGGTATCTCCTGTAAACCTTACTATGCTCTTAATTTACAAATGCGATACTGTCAGCCCATGGACGTCCTTTTGGAATCTGGCACCGGATCCGGCAAACTACTCAAGGCTGTTGCGGTGAAGTCTACGCCGTTACATCCGCTGGGTAAGTAAGTGTTAGGTAGAGTGTAAGTGTGATACGTGTGTGCAAGTTTTGGCGATATACGTAGAAGACGTTTAAATGAACCTGTGTGCTTGATCTGTATGGAAACGTAAACGCTACAGGCATACGCGACAACGGAAGTTTCTTTTCTTACTGCGTGCAAAGTTTTAGATTTTTTATGTCAGAATAACTATACCAGCAGTGTAAAATCCCTTTTAAGAAACCACATGCATTTTCACAGAAAGTGTGCAAGCATTACAAACTATTACCATTTGTCAGGAAAACACGCTTTTTTCTATCTTCAACCAGATGTAGGCCCTATAACTGTCCTGGTATAGTTATCTCATTAGTGACCCTTCAGCGTCCTCAAATTGAACACCAGTCATATTTGATCGCAGCGTTTGCATCCAGATAGACTCTCCAACCAGCTTCTTTCGGAGAGAAGCACTAGACTCGAGCCTCGCTCTTACTACAGCTCGTCAGCAGTGGATATCTTTGCTATGGCCAGGACTGTAACTTTGGCCACACGTTCACGAGGCAACCGTGTTAAACACTGTACCAGTGATCTCACATTAATCACGACCGACTTATCAAATCTGAGCACTCAATCAATGTTTGTTTGTGAGTAATGATCAGGTTGCTCGATCGTCTGAAGAGGAGACACAGTAATTGTCCTGTTAACTCGAATCCATAACCCCGCAATTAGGAATTCCGAGACAGTTTAAACTTTCTGATCTTATTAAACCTGTGGGGCAATATTCTAGACTGCTGAAGTGCCAAGGATATAGTGAATGCTGCCAATAACTAGTGAGTGGCGAACTCGAGTTTAGTGCTTGTTTTAGAAAGATACTTGCTGGAAAGTACATCTGAATGCAGAACCTCTAATGGATTGTGTTTTGTTCAATTTGAGGTGGGCAAAATCCCCGAATATTCGTCAGTAGACTGCAATAATCGTTGTGTTTCTGATCAAAAACATTAGTACCATTCCAGAAATATTGCAGTTTAGTGAGTGCAACAAATGGTGTTTAGAACCGAAGCATTTTTACTTTAAACAACACCGGTAGTAGTTCACAGCTGTCAGAGTCAAACAAATTTTGTAGATAGACTTGATCGCGACAAACCACTAGACCTCACTTTCACTCTTGTTATAAAATTACAACCAAGAACCTTCTCAACACGGTCAAAAGTTCAGCTCAGGAGGTGTTATCAAACGGCAGTCGTATTTCTAGCGGATTTTGGTTTAAACGCGAGTGAACTGTCATACCTGAGCCACTGGCCAAACTCCTTTGTGAGCAAATATCTGATTGTCCTGGTTGATAAATCAACAATAGAAACATAAATCGCCTCATTACTTCTATACGATGAGAACAGCAACGCACGCACTTCCTACAAATCTGACTCCACAGTGGTCATTGGAGTTGGTAACTGTTGTTTTGCTTGTTGGTAAGCAAGTTGTCTGCATCAGCAATGAGTTGTGGATAATATAAAATGGTATTTAGTGGCTGCATTCAAGGGATACAGAATTGTATATTCATCGCAGCAGTCAATCTTTTACGCATACATCGAGCACCACTGGCGCAGTAAGTATCGTCAATTTTTGTTCAATTCTTCTTTAGTTCAAACTCTCCTGCTATGGTTGCTACGTTTTGAACGGAATACCACGATAAGGGTTATGTCACGTTGTTCACAATTAGATTTCGAGTCGTACGCTGTTTGTGCGAAGTTCTTCACTGAAATTCACATCGGCACTTCGTTCTTAAATCTGACCTATCAAATTTTTGTTGAATGGATGTTGAATCATCGATGTTGTTTCTGGTAGACACCACCTTCAACTGTACGAAGTCTATTCGCTTCGTAGTAACTGTGTTAAGCATTTGGTCTTCACGCAAAATACTTCAACCATATTTCGTTCATGTCTTCATTTGTAACGTTGCCGTTAAAAGTTCGTTTTCAAAACCGTGTTTGCTGACTCCCTTCTGTGTCAGTCGTACAACTGATCTGTTATGTACTTGCAACTGATTAGAAACTAATGTGTACCTCTGTCGTTCCCAATTCCTAACTTTGTACATTCGAAGGCCGACCTCTTGTAGCCGTATTTTAATGAAACTTTCGAGTCTGTGTGATTGACTTGGCAAAAATTATATCCCGCCCTTTTACCTGCGTATAAAAAAATATCATTCTGTTTGTGGCAGTGATCTGATTGGCAAATGTTTTCTTTGCCCCATAGCTATTTGTTTACTTACAGCCAATCTTGTACACCATATCCTGGTGGTTTTTGTAAGACAAAACAAGAATACCTATATTAATTAGAAAATAATCTCCCTTTGAACATTTCTTCTGTTCAGGTTGTGAACTTTACATAGTTTTTAAAAATTTGTTTTGAAAGAAACATTGCTCCGACTGTTTGGAGTTTTTCCTTAGTTCGAGGGGAAAACAGTAGAGAATTTAATTATTGATTGAATCACAATTCGCAGGGCAAAAGCACAAAGAAAAAACGGAACTAGCAAATTTACTGACTATGCATCAAAACAGCCGGTGCTCAAAATAAAGTCCGAGAACAATATTTTATGCCGTAGCTTAAACTTGGTAATTGTGTTGGTCTCAGATGTCCTTAGCATCTAGTACAACAAAAACTTTGCAACAAATTAACCTGTTACTATATTGGGGCATATGATGAAAAGAGTAGAGTAAACTGAGTGACCTACATATTAGCTTTTTGGGAATAATTAAGAAACGGCCACTTACTTTAACGTCGGTTTTTCTAGGTTACCACGTTACTTCATTAAAACAGTGAATATCTGGCATTTGCTAAAAACGCTGTCACCAATTGAGACTTAACTCATACTGAGGAATGGGAAATTGCAAGTGAGCAGAATGTGTCTGGTTTTCATACAAAAATACTGTCCAGAAAAACTGGATTTCCTTGTGTAACAGTGAAGTCCACTTCTACTAAGTAATTACTTTTCAAGCGAATCTGCAACACACGGGACATCTAGACATATGAAACCGTTGGTAACCATCTTACCTATACAATGAGACTGTAAGTGAAGGTGGCCTATTAACGTCATACTTTTAAGATGACATTGAAGTATCACTGGACTGTACTCCGAAAAGCCCTGAATAAAACCCCGGAGATAGTCCGTCTTCGTGTAAGACAAACCTACGTCCAATAATTGGGGATATTGAATGTCTTTCGTAGCGGCACGTTTATCACACGGCACACTACTCCACTTGTATTCAGTAGGGTTTGGGGGTTTTTGTGAGCAGTTCCCTCAAGTAAACATCAAACAGTGAGAACGTATTACCACTGAAATGCATCGGATAAGAATGACTTTGAGTTGCTGTCTCCTTGTAATTATGTTAAAATGCATCGTGAGGTGATACGACTGACCAGTTGATTATATTGTCCACTTGCCTGAGTTGATCACGAATGCCAATGGATATAAGATATGAAAAAGAGATCGTTTTCAGCATACCCCCATATTCATATCATATTAACGCTCATCTCCTAGAGCTATAGTTTGAGAATTGACTATGACTAGTAAATCTCTTGCAGAACCGAGTATTCATTGTATGACCACAAACAGCTTCCACTATTAAATCTTAAACCTATTAAGCACACTCTTACTCAATTATTGTTGGCCTCCATCTAGAGAAACTGTGAAGTACAGTAATAAGAAATGACCACGTGAAGTGAACTGGGTTGCATGGCGGTCAAATTACTGGTCATTGTTGAAAAGTACTCAAGCTGATGTCTGTGGAAATATTTCCACTCCAAAACGTTCATTACCACGAAATAGAACAACTCATTCTCTATTGACGATCGTGCGATGATGTTTGAAACCAGTCTGTTTCATTTTTGCTGAACTTCGTCTAGCAATACAGTCACAGCTTTTAGCAATCAGAACTCCATTCCGCATTGAAATGAAAATTCGGTTGTAAAACTGTTTGGCTCAGGCGACGAAGAAAACGTGAACACTGATGGAATAATGCACATAGAGGCACACTGGTAATCAACCATACAGACTGAATTCATTCGTAACCGCCATCGGTTTATTAAGTAACCTGATTATTCCGTTGTATAGAAAACACAATATTAATCAAGGCTTTGAAGAGGTGCTTGAATAGTTACGTTTTTAAATCGTAACCTTGTTGAGTGGGCCACCAGAAAGGAGTCAAAATTACCTAATTCTAATGATTACTGGTTGGGTTAGCTGACAGCTGAACAGCAGAGTGTGATCTCTTTACAATTTTTGGGTCATTCACTGTTATTTAATTTGGTTCGCCCACAACTGGTTTCTACTACCTAATTGTTGCCTAGCTATCTATTTCACTGGGCACACATACAGATTTGAGCTGTGCGCAAGGAACGTCATCTGACCATCCGTTAACTCACTGGTGTGACTAGTACACGCGGTATTGTGAACCGGCGCCATGAAGGTGAACTTCGTTCTACGCTTGAAAAATTAGTTTTCAATCCGTCCATAACATTGTTGTTTGTAAACAGTGGAACGTGACTGCAAACAACATTTACCTGTCGTTTGGTTATTTCCTTCTCTAAACTGACATGGAGCTGTATTTCAAACGTGAATCACTCTTCTGAAAAGCGTAACTGATTAGTATGTCTTGCCGAGAAATTAATGTGACTCTAACACTTGGTGGGCAAATCACGATGACTTCAACCCTCATTATTCCGCGTAGCAGCACAGAAAGTGCTTTATAAGTAAACTTCCAAAATGAATATCAGTATTTGTAAGCTTTGAATAAATGTCAACCGCAGAAGTACTAACAAAACAACTGTTTGGTTCCAAACTACTAGATGGACCTACAGCCAAAAATCAGTAGACTATGGTTTTATAGAAGAGGGAGATGTGTACTCACTATAGTTGATCAGATGAAATTATAAAATGATTTGCTACAGTTGTGCAACGTCATCGTTAATGCTGGTTTAAAAATACAAACAGAAAGATCACTGACTAGTGTATAACGTAGTGTGTACACAACCACAACGGGACAAAAGGTTACGATAGTAGGATACTGAAATATAAACTAATGACATAACAAATCTGAATTATCGATTGGTTGTAGAAATTACTAAGCACATTGGCACGATCGCAAAGTCATTGTAGAAGACGCTGATGCTTTGTCTGTCACACTAGACGACTGCGACAGATTGTGGTGTGTTGGGGTTGACGAATATTTGTTTCGGTAAAATATTCAAATTACAAGTTTTTCTGTAATGAAATAATTAGATTTGAAGCCAAGGTTTACGTCAATAAATCAGATCCATTCAATTGTTTCATGCATTATAGGGGTTTGAACTCAGTCCATTGTGTTTAAATATTTTTAGCATCCCGGATCGATAGCACATGGTGGCCATGTTGAGTGTGTTTCTGAGAACTTTGCTCAAGGAATGTTTTTTATCATACAAAATTTCAGTGGTAAAAATATGTTACAAATATCAGGCTAACTCGAACTCTTCAGGGCGATGATTTGACTGAATGGCGTATACCTTAAATCATATAACAGTTGGTAACTTCAGTCCACTGAAAACTAAATGTATCAATTCAGATTAGACAATTGAGAAACTTCTGTAAGTCAAATGACATATGAGCAAGCACTGCAAGCCGTCTACCGGCTACACAAATGGAGTTCCGAATTTCCACATTTGGTCTCAGTCACCTATCTATCTCATTGTTTTGTACAGAATACACCGAATGGTCCAGCGCATCGACTAACTAAACAAGATTTCCCGAATATATTACAGCGGAATTTGCCAGCATCAATGTTAAGCGTTGAAACTCTATTGCTTGTAAGTAGTGTAATAGATTTGATAATGTGGGTTGGACGAAATCGTGAAAGACATGAACTTCTGCTGATTTCGAGCTAATCATTAACTAGTAGAAACCAGGGTGAGTAAATTAATGTAGGTGCGAAATCTGTGGGCAACTGTTGTGACTTCTGAACCCAACCGGCGAGGCGCTTTTCGCTTTTGGACATGCTGTTTCCGTCGTCAGCCCAGAGACTTCGCAATTGGGTCTTCTAACGCGCAACCGAATCCAGAGAGCGCGCACAGATTGAATTTGAGTTGTGTAACGGAGCGTGCTGCTGTGTTGTCGGTGCCGTTTTAGTTTTAGTTTGTGTAAGTCATGTGCATCGCTTACTGGGTCTTTGGCTCAAGCTTGTTCGTATTGTTTCCCTTTTCAGGACTGTTGTTCGAACCCTTACTTTGGAAGACCGCAATTCCCTGGTGCTTCCACGTTGCCCAAAAATTGGTCCGCAAACGTTACCGGCATTTAAAGTAGAGTCGGCTGACCTGCATGTTACAGTCTCAGCTAAATTATCAAATCTAACACATGGTTTATAAGTAGTGATTTTTGAACGTTAACGTTGCATTTCCCACGTAATCCAAACAATGAGATAAACTTGGCTTTAACCTGACTATCATCAAAAGTTCATAACTCATAGATCACAAAACGTCTAATACAATTCTCCGACAACCTGAACTACACCGAATTATTGTTTAGAAATACTTCGGTTACACTCTTTGGAGGTATTGATGCTGATAATGATTTATCAGACAATAAGCAGTGTATTCGTTTACTGCGAGCAACTGGGTTTTATTTCGAGCCTGGCATGCTAAGACTGATATCTAACACTTTAAACTAGTATTAAGGATATCTATTAAACAAGAATTATACTTAAATTTTGTTTGCGTGATCTGTATTCCTAAGTTTAGAGTGGGTCATGACAAAACTAAGACACTGATAAGCTTGAGATAACTAGGCGAATACCGATGGACGTTTAGTACGAATTCCTTCTGTTTCGTTAATCATGGTCGCAAGAACGGTTAATATATAAGTAAAACTGTATGTCGGAGTACAGACTGCGAGGGATATACGTAAGTGTTAATGCCTTATCCATTGTAGAATGTGATTCTTTGCGTTCCAGAAGCGAACGATAAACACGTTAGTGACGTTTCACTGTGTTGTTCCCATAGTGAACGTTTAAACATCGAATAGAGTATAAGTGACCTTGTGTGTAGCACTTCCTACGATCAGACTGACCACCCGTGATTGTAGGTATTGGAGAACTACTGATAAGCGAGGAGATATTTGAAAAATAACGACAAGATTTGAACCAGTAAAATTGGCCACATTTAGCCTATCACCTCGGTTATATCGAAAGCCGGAATGTGTCACAGTAGTAATGCATTAGTCAACCAGACCACACTTTGGTATCTACTCATTCATTTAAAAGTTTGACTGTCATGAGGAGGTTGTACCAAACGGTTGATACCAGCTCCCACTAAACCTGTAGTTAGGCAGCAAAATTGTAATTAACATTCCTGGTACAAAGTGGCTGATCAGAGTTAGCTCCAACTTGATAAAAAATGTGACAAGCGTGAGCCACCCTGGTACAATTTTCACTTTAAAAACGGTAATCGGGAAGTTGATTTTTGTGGCCAACTTATTCCGTTCTCTTTGGCCATTCAATGAAAAACATCTTTGAAGTAGCAGATCTGACTATTCTGTAACGTTTCACAAAATGGTGAATCACATAGAACTTGACGATTGAAGTTTATTCTTTGTGCGATATGTAATTGTGTCCACATAGTTCACAATGAGTGTACGTTTCGTCTGTGAACTCTATTAATTTAACTGTGACTTAGTTCGGTCACGCTATCACCATCAATTTTATTTTCTCGCACTAGTCAGTCCCGAGCTTAGGAAATAGAACAGTGAATCTTCAACAATCTGAACTAGACTTCCAGTGCTTAAATTACCAGTAAGTTTATGCTAGATCAAGTGGGATTGCAGCGAACCTATGAGCTCGCTCTGAAATGCACAATATTTATGTTAGCGATTAATTTACCCAGGAATTCGGACATCTTTGCGTTAGAAAGTGTTTGTTTCTGTTAAGACCATGAATCAGCCCAAATGGAAGAGAAAATTGCAAATGAATTTTCAAATACAATGTAATGAGTATTCCTATAAGCAAAAAATGCATAGTAGTTGGAACAAATAAACCAATTATTTACGTCGCATCTAGCCAGATCAGCCAGAAGAAGTTGAGCAAGCTACGGGACAACTTGTGTCAGATAACAATTTTCAACATTTCCCCATAGATAAAAATATGTGCACATTAACAACCAAAAATGAGGTGTCACAAATCGGTAGACAGAAAGTTAATGAAGATAACAGTCCAAATTCAATGATAAGCACACATGAGCCGAGTTTTATTCTTGGGGCATTTTTCAGATAATTGAACGGCAAACCAGGATACTTTGAGCAAGAAAATAAAATCGAGCTAGAGTGGAGAAAGATTACCGGCTGTATACGAATCGGCAATCTTGAACATTATAAGTTGTGACGTGGACGATTGCTTAAATTTATTTATGATAAGACTAACTGACATAATTGTGTAAAATAAACCTTAGCGCTTCGGGTGAAGAATTGATGGCCATTATCGTTGTATGTCGACTGTTTTGTAAATTTTTTGGCATCTGGTGAATAGAACCATTGAGCACTCTGTAAGTTATCTGTTTAGCCTCTGAATGGTGCAGTTGTTTTTTTATTAAAACAAACAATGGTGTAACCTTTTGAGACTTTCCACAGTGCAGAACTTCCCTTCTATTTTACATATTATTCAGCAGATTTTCAAGGCTTTTTCATTCGTTCTACCAGCCATTTGTTTTGTCAACTTTAGTTTAGCCATCTTGTATATTTACAAACAGTGTAATTGAACGTCTGTCAGTAAAATACCGGTTTGAATAAGGAAGTTGTGTTTAATTAATAAACTTGGCCAATGTGTATGGCATACTGTTGTTGACCACCGACGACGGACACGACGTGACTTCAGACTGGCATCATTCGTACCTACAGAAATGTGAAGACCGTTAACCAGTAGCCAGAAATTAGATCTATAACCTCAGCCACCAATCGTCAACAATATTCTTATAGTTTGCAACGATTTAGATTTTTATGTGTATCAACTAGTTTGTCAGTTGATTACGGCGTTCATTTCAGACTGAGTGGAGCCTGTAAGCTCGCAGATGGATTGGTACCACAACTTTTAGCATCCGCTCTCCTTAGGGTAGGATATGTGGTCCGGGTCAAGCGGGTACGCATACCTGGCGAACAATAATTATCACAAAGCTGAACGTGTGCTTCCGACGGATTTTGACCAATAACCACATATCAGTTATGCTACCGTATTGTATAAAAGGTTGAAACTGAGCTGCGTATAAGAATTATCTATTGAAGTTAACATGAGAAGGACGTAGTTGAAATATAAACTATCCACGACGAAACATGAACAAGTTTAAACACCTGAGACAAGTACCATTTGGTATAGGAATGAGATAATCAACCGTAAAAGTTTTTATAAACACTAAATCGCACTGAGCCCACGACGTGATTAAATTGTCCGCTGTAGGTTCGGTGCGCTTTAGTATTTATTTCCTTAGGTCTATTTAGACTCTTGAAGCGAAGTGCAAATTTCAATTCAGATAACGAGGTGCACCTTGGGTGAGCAATGATAAAAGTAGAACTGGGGTCTGGTACAACATTTCAAAGTGCGCTAGCTGAAAGCACATCTCTTGCTAAGGTTCCAATCGAAGTGGGCGGGTTGGTTCAAAAGAACTCTACGATGATATTTGACGGAATTAGAAAGCACTCCCTGAAACAGCTCTCCAGCAATCTAGTAGAACACATACAATGCATATTTGGTTCCCACACACTGTTAACTGCAGATAACTTTACAAGTTGTTGAGAAAGTCGACCAAGCCTGTTCCGGGAACGTGAGATTACGACTGTTATCATCATTTATCGTTATGTTTATCGCCGTTCAAGTCTGTTTAAACAAAAGCAGTTCCGTGCAATCTCCTCAACTTAAATGGTCATCTGTTCTTAAACAAAGATGAACCACTTCACACGGAGAATAGAGGCTGACAAGTTGGATACTCTTTCAAGGAAACCAGCAAAATCACCCACCACCAATAGGATGCAAACCGGTCCAATACTGCGAAGCATTTAGTGGTCAGCCTAGCTCGTCTCAATTTTGTTAGGAATTGGGTATAATATGAGCCCAATAAGAGTGGCAAAACTGGGCTGATTCTTAAATTAACTGCTGAAAGGTCTTATTCAGACACACAGAAACATTCCATTAACCATCATTTTGTTAGACAGTCATTAGGTGGTTTACCAAAATATGACAGGCCTGCCAATGAATTAGAGAAAGTTGTAGAGATTATTTTGTGGGTTAACATCATCCCGAATTGAGAATAAAGATATACAAACATGGTTTTGATAATTCTTCCTCAGGCCGGTACAATTATATAAGAAGTTAGTAGGGTTAGATCGAGATATCGATCAGACTTATTACAGAGAAGCAAGGTCACTGGCCAGTCAACTGGCGATGGTTTGATTGGTTGATTACGTCACGCTTGTCTATTGGTTTGACCGCGCCCGTTGGCCATCGATCCTATGGATTTTTGTCCGTGGTAGGCGCAGCGTCTGAACAAACCGTTTTTGATGACATCATATGGGGTCAATCAGCCTCGGCAGTACAGTGTTCTGCTTCGGACAGCATTCAATGGGTTGCCTGGCACGCGATATCCAACTATGAAGGCTCCGTCAGTTTTCACCTGGTGCCCGCTTTCAGTTCGATGAGCGACAATAGCGCTGTTGACCGATCGTGATTTCCTGTGTCCCAGCCAGTGTGCATGGTGCTCCCGGATTCGTTTCGAAAGCTGTCTTGACGTCCGACTAACATAACATGCTCCACAGGAACAAGTGAATGAGTAGATACACTTAGATTAGGTCTGAACTGTCAGTCTATCTTTGTTACAAAACCTGAGAATGGGGGATTTGAAGAATTGAATACGGAGCTCAGCAGTAGCACAGGTCATGCTGACTGTCTGGTTGAGCCTATTTGTCAGCCATTTTGCGACACTATCTCCATTTTTACTATTATGCTTACTGAAAAAAACGAACTGATCACTTTTCCACAATTCATAATAACTATCAAAATTTTCATCAAGACGGCCGCATTGCAATTCTGTTTTTAACAATAAAAACATAAGATTGTCAAAATGCTTAAACAGTAGATGAAGGTACAAGTGATAACTATCTATTTTCAGCGGAAATCCATTAAACAACTGTTAGAACAAAAGAAGCTTGGAATTTAAGGGACTTTGCAAATGAAATGTTGTTCTGCCTTAAAATGGAGTGGACGTTCGACTTCTTTGATCACAGTGCAGCAGGTTATGTATTAATTATGCACAAATTCACGAAGAATACCTTCTAATTCGTTCTGTGCCCAATAGTGTTCGCATAACCAACCACATTAGTTACTTGTTCTGGCAATTAACTGACACAAGAATATTTCCTGAAGGCTGACATTTGTCAACTATTTCAGCAGACAGATGATTAGGAGATTAAACAAGGAGTTACTGCGCCCCTCTTATCCGATGATATGTCAACATGGTCAATTTTAAATGTTGGAATAAGTGAGTAGAATAACTTGAATCACATTTCAGGTGAAAATGATCCACCATAGTCACAAAGTTCAACACAACACTCATCCACTAGAGGCAATTCTTCTCATTGTGGGCTCCAGGTGTGACGCACCGGTACCACGATTAACCTACCTAGCACTGAACATAACCTCCACAGATACTGTTTCAATAAATTGGACTAGTAATCTTCACCCACAGTTGCAATAGAATCTCTGAATACGGTTTACAACATGTTATTTCCGTGTCATGTGTAAACCGCTCCATGGTATCCATTGTATGAAATATGTATTCTTCCTGAAACAGCAGACTTTTGCTACAGAACCCACTCTCTTTAATTTTTGGGAGTAAAGCTGTTGACAAATAGCAAAGGGCAAACAGAATTTCTATGACACCGCACTGCCCTACAACCATCGTGGGATAAATTGAGTTAGTAACTTTCTTTTGCTGGACTGGAGGAAGATTTCGGTTTTATCCCTATCCGAAAATTTGATTGTTTTCAATGTAGTTCAAACGTGATCAGGCTACCACAAGCATTTTGGGTACTCTTAAATTGTTGTGAATAAGAACAGTTTCTAAAAAGTGTAGTACGTGTATTGACAATCCTGCAGTTCTTTATCATCGACTACATTCCTCTTTAATCAGCTGCACCCACTTTCAACTCTTATCGCATATCAAACCGTTTCTTGTGACCGCTGCAATTTTCCAACACGAACTTGTCGGATTACTTGACAAACCACATCATCTTCGTTGTCAGAATGACTTCGTACACTGGGAAATCGTGGGATCTATTGAACAAGCTGCAAGCGTAGAACGCTGGCCGCTGTGTCCACCCAAGTGGACCTCGTTTTTCGTGGCAGTAAATGAACAGTCCATAATTTGGTCGCTAGCTGCCGGAGTGAGCAACTCGAAGTTGCATTAGGTTAAAACTTACGCACTTCACATGATGAGTTTTTATTGTTCACATCCGACTTCTTTCCTCCCTTGCTGCCGGTACAATCTTGTTTAAACGGTGAGGCTTATCGGATTGGATGAAGAGGAGCGGCACGCAGGATCCTCCTCCTTAATAACTGTCGTGTTAAAACGTTGAACAACGTATCACAGCCATTTTCTCAAGTCTAGTACTACCAAACACTTCCGTTTAGAATTTAAGTTGTATGACAATTTTTAGCTGTCACTGATTCACGAAACAATATATAAGTAGACTGCTGGTGAGTATTCTGGATTTGGTTTGATGGGAGAAAAGGTAGTTGAGCTTTCAGATTTGATAGTTTGGTTGTGCCCAACTTGAAGTCACTGGCGCAATGGGCAACATAGTGGCCTCCTGAAAGCGTGACCGGAGTTAAAATCCCGGCCGTGACAGGGATATCCATTACTGACGAGCTCCAATGAAAATGCAACTCTAGTCTGGTGCTTCTTTTCGAAAGAGGCTGGCTGGAGAATCTATCCGAATGCGTAGGCTGCGAACAAAAGTGAGCGATATTCAACTTGCCATTTGAATCACTCTACTTCATTTCACCAAGGCAGCAAAGGCACATAAAGAGAGCCACAGGCATTTTGCTTTCTTCTAACCAACAGACAGCCTAAAACACTCAGTTTTATAGGTTTTGAGCATAGAGGCAAAACAACGGGTAAAGCGAACGCCACATGGATGTACATTACGGTAGAGCAGGCAGTTTCACTGCAACGGTAAAAAAATTGGTTCAGTCAGCACCTTCTGTCAACAGAGAGTTCATATAAAACGCCTAATTAGCAACGCTCCAACAATTACCATCTTTGGGTTGTGATTGTTCATTAGGAACTCAAACGAAGCGGTGAGGTCATCCATGTGACCTTTTTCGATAAGGCGCTTCGGGATCAAAAACCCTGTACGTAAATTTGAATGTTGGCGTTGTTTTTACCCACTGCAATTACCTCTGACTCTTTACAGACATCACATAACGTTGGTTTGTCACACCAGTTCAAGTGGGAAAAGCCAATGTTTTTCTAATTATTTGTGGACCGCATACTTAAGTTTTTTTCCTTGCTTCTTTTCCATCAGTCCCGTTGCGAAAGCGTAGCGCACACCGTAAAACTGTATTTATGAAGTCAGTTAAACACGTGGTGAAGTGCACTCAACACGGATGGCAAAAATGACAATCGTGAACGTGATTAATGTGCATGTAGCCTGATGGTTTTGTCAAATGTCATCAGCTGTGGATTTATCTGCGGGAAAATATACCATCTGTAGTTATGTGGCATCAGTCCTGACAAACACATGATATATACACTTCAAACTGGAGAGTTAATTAGACACCAAACATTCATGTAATGTTGTCACCTTTCTACTGTAGCCTTGTTCATTAGGATGTAGCGTTTCTAAATGTATGAGTAACAGTTTTGCGATCTCAAAAACGATGTTGAATAATGGAGTACTGATATTTCCATACGGTTATTTGTAGCACTTTTAGATCATCGATAAAAAATGCACACGTAGTTTGTAAGTTTTAATTTTTTTTCTTGCAATTTCCCCCCTTTCAACCCATGTCGTCACTGATTTGTGACGTTGAATGAGGGTAATATAAGTATGTGAGCTTGAAATGTGTGAAGTAATTCTGCAGCCAGCGCCAATTCAGTTCAGTCTTCCCCGTCGTTTAGTTACAAAAACATTTCCGGACTGCCTTCATTCGAAGGTTGAACACAATATGAGGTAAACAAGACTTTTCAATCAACTGTAATGTTATGTTTATGCCGTTACAGATATTCTGTGTACTACTTGGCAGATATATATTTTAATGTCAGTCCAACTACAAGCTTCCGTTTACAAAACTTGTACTCTGTTAAATTAACCCCAGAAAAAGTTCCGTTGTGTTTTGATGTGAACCAACGGTGTGCCAATTTTTGAGGCTCCATTTTCAACATTCCACTAGTTGGTAGAGTATGCAAAGCAGTAGTTAAAATTTTGTACAACTTCTACAACGTCATCTTTTTTTATGAACTCTTCCGATATTTAGGCAACCGGTAGTTGGTCTCGATCAAGGTGACTAGGAAATTGGATTGGTAACTTTTGCAAGACCCTAACTCTCGCGTAGTGTGAAACTAACTGGTGAAGTAGTTGCACTATAGTTTACATACATCAGACAAATCATAACTTGATGTCTTTGAGTGTCAAATATAGGTTACTTCTGAATTGATTTAGTAGTTCTTTCAATAAGGTACTCAAACACTAGCAGTCCTTCAATTACAATGAAAAGATTTCCGGTTTAGTCCGGTGTGATGAAGAACTGGTAAACAACTAATTACATCATATGTTATCTTGTCTTGATGGAAAACGAAGAGTTTTTAATTGTAAACCTTGTGCCAGAAACATGTATAACCCAAGTTTTACTTTTGAGTGGCATTTCCTCAAAGTCTATATCGCTTACAGTGACATGCACTTTGGTGCTTGCCTCAAACGGTGTTAACAACTTTCGGCAATTCGAAATGAAAGTGCTTCATAGACTTGACGCAATATATACATATGAGAGTTTGATAACTAATTATGCCCAAGCTTAAAGTACTAAAATTATTATACACCGACTTTTGCCTTCTCTCAGTATATTGGTCTTTAATAACAGTACTGTCGTGTGTTCGCTAAATTTTTATATCAATACTATCACGGAACCTACTCGTCGGCATTTCGGACAAACAATTTTTTTCTGGCTCACAGATGACAGGTTGATCGGACCAAACTCAGGTGAGAAAGACCGAATATGTGCCAATCACATAAAGTCCTTGTTTGTCTGGTCATCACGTGCATTGGCCTGCGTACACCACAAGTGATAGCACACGTTAGGAAGAGCATTAAAGGATTCCGGATAGACTGAAACATACACATGTATATGGTTAACTTTAAAATAATGCAGAGCAGATGCTTATTATTAAGCTGTGAGTAGGAAGAGGTACAATAATTTCCGAAGGAATTTGGCGAAAGAGGGTACACTGTTGTAAAAGACACACACTCAAGGAATGTTGAGTATCCCTGCAGTAGTTGATTTGTTTGTGTGCAAAATCTCGTATTGATATAGAAATCACTCTCAGGAGATGGAAACACACATGACCCAACAATAATAGCTCAGTATGGTAGGTTTTACTGACCAAGTCCACCGTATTCTCAACGAGTAGTTTGGCGGATGTGATGAAAAAGATGAGGTGCAGTCGCGAAAAGTTAGGGCCTCGGCTGGATTCGAACCAGAGGGAGAAACAGCATGTCAAAACGCGGCAAACGCTTTACAAATTGATCTAGGGAGCCAAGCCAGGAATTTGAAACTTTCACATATTGACTTGGCTACCCACTCGTCCAGATGTATCATATGGAATCAACCAAATTACCTGTGAAATCGACTGCCCTGACAGGATTTTTTCACATGGCTTCATAGCTCAGCACTTGCGGCCTTTCGGTATGTTGTTTCTCCCACAGGTTCCAGCCAAAGCCCTAGCTTTTCACACTTAGGTCACATTTAAATCTCTTACGTTTACGCACGGTGGCTTGCTAATATACGCAGACTCACCCGTGAACAGACTTTCCACGTCAATGTGGCAGGTCAAAACCTGACAGATAACTGGCGCACCAAACTAACTTAAGGCCAGTTAGTATACCCAGGAGTGTATATGACATGGACCACCTCTACGAAAAGTGAACGAGTCACGATGAGCTCTTGTGGGCTGGTGTGAGTCATTCATAGCTCTAGATCTGTGAAGTCCACTCCAAAGTAACGTTGTTATGAAGACGCGTGACGGTCGCACGTAACATTCTTGAGTACCATTATCTGAGGGTGTGTCTGGAAGATTCATATTTGTACTGACTGGGTTATAAAACACTACAACGTCGCGATTTAACGGCATTTTTTCGTAGAAACAGCTGTGGTAATTCCTGTAAGCAAATGAACGAATGCTTCTTAGTTTATGAGCCAACACCGTTAGGCTCCTTTCTTGGTAGCCCATGCTGTAGACCAAATGAATTAACAGCATATGCGTATGCCAATACGTGGCTGTAAACGCCTAATTTGCCTTAAACTTTCTTAAGTTCTATCGTTTGGACCAAACCCATCTACACAATGTCACTGCCTTTCTCAAGGAGTGATTCTTGTTCACAGTTTGCTTGGAGAATATTGACCGTCAATTAAAGGCAAAAGACCTACGTTGGTGTAACTCATTTGAACCGATTTGCATTTAAACTAAATATTCACAAGGAAGTACATATATCACATTCAGGTGAACTTATGGTTTGACGGCTGTTACGTGATCATTTACAAGCCTAGTTTATTGGTGTTGCTGTGCCCATCTTTTTGATAATCTGCGCATAAACTTCTGATTCTCAAATGGAACGCCTTCATCAGATAAATCCCGCTGAGTTCCTGGAAAGTAGTGGTTGCTTGGAGGAGCTTAGGGTTAGGAAATTTCACTCGATGCACACATTCTTCAGAGTAACATTTCTTCTCAGGTCAGACTGATTGCAGAGCGTAAAGACAACCGGTTAATCCAAAATTTGGGAGGATGACCAAAATCGAGTCCAAGTGGTGTTCTCACAATGCATGTCATTTTCGAACGACTTGTGTCACAGCAGGATCAGAACTCGTGATAAGACATGAAAGAATCACATCTTTCATTTCTAACATAAACCCGCTCATGAAGTACAAAACGCTTCTGATGTGAACGCTGAAAATTCTGCAATAAAATACAATGGTTAAATCCAAACAATAAATTAGAGCAAACGCAGACTTTGTTTGGCTGCAGTGAAATCCAATTGTTAAGCCAGATATTTTTTGATTAACAGTACCTAATATAATGTAATAAATGTTTCATAAGGGGAGGGAAATTTATTGGCAAAAATTCGTTCCACTCCGACTTACTCCTGTTCAACGATTAAAATATGGGAGTGAACAGCTGGCAGTGAAATGTCTTTGGTGTTGTGACCCCCGATAATAAAAACCAAACAACCAATAGAATACGAGTTCGAAACCAATTAGCACAAAAAACGATATGACTGCTTGTTGTGTATAAGTGATCAGATGCGGTAAAAACGATGAAAATCTGCGGAGTTTTCTAATTAAACATTTTTTATTTTGTTTTCTGAAACATTTTAGTAGTAGTTTAACGAAATTCTGAGTCATTTCTGTAACGTTAATCGTATTATATGTTGGCAGGACTCATTTAGGCAGATTATTAGGCTGAATCCGATGTTTTGCTCTGAACTACTGGCTGATATTCAAAGTACACTCCCGGCAAATATTACTCATCAAGTCAGGCCCGTTGCTTCAACTAATCACATTAAATTGTGGTAGTCACATATGAGAGTCCTAGTGGAATTTCGCCCAATTAATAACTGGACTATTCCGAAGAATCTATAAAGTACTAAAAACTTTCAGAAACGCGTAAAGTTACTTTGTAGTGAACTGAGAAAATAAGGGTTCTCCTCGAATATTATTGTTAATTCTAAGGGTATTTCCGTTTTGACTTATTCAGGAGGATCGTAAAAAACAGGCATCATATCGTTTTGTAATTTCAGTGGCTTTTTATACTTCTTTCGCAGACGTCTATCAATAAACGCATCCAAGACTATGCATTCTTCCACTTACAACCAGTCCATTGACAAAACAAAGGTTAGCTGTTTGAGCAGAAAAACTGTCTCAAAATTTTACCTAGCATTCCTAATTTTTCCTATGTTTTCTCGTGCATGGAATTTCTGTCTTTTAAAAAACCGTCGGATGTGTGTCGACGATATATTAACAGAAAGTGTAAGTCCTAATTCAAGCATTCACTGCTGTGCATGGGATGATTTTTCCGGGTTGAATGACCGGTGTGCTTTCCGTTCCTTCAATTTAAATACTCCTTCAAATGTTGACATTTTAGTCCCATTCCAGAAAAGTGAAGAATACCCTTTGGCTACAACAGTTATAAACCACTGCGAATAGTGCCCAATCACTTCCTAATGGTGTCTACGACCACTCGTTCGCAAATGATTAGTGTTTAGATTTAATGCATAATTGCATGACTGTCAATCACCCTTCAAGACTGCTTAAAATGGTTTACCAGGAAAACTGTCTAGTCCGGTAATTCAGAATAAATGGTTTGTAAAATAAAATTACCCATAGTTTTGTGGCTTCTCCAGACAAAAGTGCGTGACTGTGCAATCAAAATTTTTGAACATTAAGAATCTTCTTAACAGGTAGGTTTTAGTGAAACCACTAGTTTTAACTGGTGTTTAATATTCTGTTGTTTTGCCCACTAACAATTATTTCACTCGCTAAGAATGAAAATTTGTTCTAAGATACAAAATAACAGGTTTTCTACTGTCACGTTTTGTCCCCCCCCCCACTTTGTCTGAGCAGTAGGTCTTGTCTGTCCAACTGGTTTTTCTTCAACCATCCTATACTGTCCAGATGTTGCCGTGTATTTTTTATCATAAATAAAACTGAACGTGTTCACGGTAGTTGAACAAACCAATAACTCGAGCACACAAAGCCCAAGACTGCGTATAAGACGCGTAAACGCAGAGTAACACGATAGCTCATTTTAGATAATAACAAATCTTCGTATGAACCAAGTGTAGAATAACAAGCCGTGCTGTTGAAATCATCTCAGGTGAACCTAACGAACGAGTTGGCGATTGTGTTGACGTAACCGATTTGTTGACTCGCCAAGTGAAGAAAGTCAAACTCCACGTCTCCAACGCAACAGACGCTAATATTTAACTCCTTCTTGTAATTCCATGAGCACAAACTCCTGGAACGGAATTCAGTGATCGGAGACTTTCAAAGTACGAACGAACGCAATCAAGAAAGTTGAGTACTCCTGAGATTAAACCGACTGAGGGAGTGCGGGATCAGTCCGGATAGACGACCGTTGGTTTTTGTCATGAACACGAAGTAACAAAACAGTAAGACAACTGGCAAACACGAAGACTCACTAGTTGATTTTGTTTAAGTGGTAGAATATTGAGTGCAAGGAAAGCAGCATAGATTGGTCTGAACATAACTCTGATAATTCCGAAGTGACTTACGAAGAATTTATTTTCGCTGCAAACAATACGGATGACGGTTTTAAACTGTCTTTATCTTCCGTTACAATCCATGATGAAGACAAGTATTGCATGAACGTGTGTAAAACAAACTCATGGTGGATTCTACGCCTATTTATGCGACAGTTCCCGATTTCCGGTGTAACAGAGCATCCACCTGCACGCGCATATGTGATGCCGCAGGAAACCCTATTCCAGATAAATAGTCTAGGGTTGTTTTGTACAGCCGATTTCATTGTTGTATAACGCACTGCACACATTTTGATATAGTTATGCATCTTCAACAGAAACAGTATATATTTATTTCACAACGGAAGGCCATCAAACGTTTGAAATGAAAACAAGCAAACTATAAACATCAAACACTTATTTGTCATCAAGTGAACTCCAGTCAGACGACGCAATTTTTCAAGTGGTCTCATATCATGCCTTTAAGTACTTCATTCTACTGATGCATGCCTTTTAAGTCCTTTTACAGCGCATCCTGCTTATCGATTTCTGTGAACACATTGTTCTGACTACTATTATGTTATAGTTCTTTTTCAAACAGTTGATTGAGGAGACATCGTCATTCATATCTACAATGAAAGAAAATTTCCACGGCTGCGACATTAATGTGATTTAACAAACGCATTTCGCCTTCTGTATTTAAGCTCACACAGTCAAATGTTACTTCTGAGTAGCATTATTGTCATATAAATATTCATGTCCGTATTGTGAGTTCAACAACGACTGTTTGTAGAGTTGTTTCTACAGCGTTAGTGGCAACAGGTGAGAACTATGAGGTTTAAGATTTACGGCTGTTTCATTTCCTTGTTGTCCTAAAGGAATGTGAACGGCCTGCAGTGAACAAAGTTGAACCTGCAATGGAACTGGTCGAGCACAGATCAAGCAAAATTTGCTTGTTGTGTTTATTTGACTAGAAAGTTATCGACTGGTTTTTAAAACTCCTCAAAATTGGAGGAAAAGTTCCAAGTGAATGAACTTTTCAGATCAGACACAAAGTTTCTGCAAATCCGACAGATTTGAGGTAACACGTATCCATTAAAGGATAAGTGCTAACGATAGCTATTAACAAGCATTGTACACACGTCTTGACTAACGGGTTCTTGTGGAACAACTTGTTGATCATTTACTCTAGGATGTTCAAGCATGGTGTAATTTACACAGGAAATGTTGTAAAAATTATCAGTAACTACAGACACAACTTATTTATTGATAATATACTGCAGCAATCAAAATGAACACGATGACACTCTGCACATGGCGTAGAAACTAATCTGTGTTCACCAACATATCGGGTTCGTCCACTATTTTTGTTTCGTTACCAGAGCAAAAACTGGGGTACAAGTCAGCAGAAATTACTGACCGATTAATAAAAAGTATTATATTCCTTTCGTCGGAATACAAAATAACTTCGAGACTGGAAACAGACTCCCAAATGTGGTAGGATGCTCCGGAAATTACGTTTCGCAAATGAATAACAATGAGCTAAATGAACGATAGTGCACGAGTTAAAGTTTGTTCAGTATTCAGGCTATTTGGACCATAATATCATAAACGTTTCCCATCTGCGCAATGCCAGCGGATGCGAACTGGAGGACGATGTTGTGTGCGCCAAGTCAGAACTTGATAACTGTCCTAAGAATAAGCTTAAACAAAAAATGTCTTGTCGCAAATGTTTGCAACTGAGAACCTGGCAAGCGATTTACAGCAGATAGCAAATTTCAAATTTGCCTCTTCAGATACACTTGATATGTTGCAAGAAAACAAGTGGTTGTAAAGAAGAAATCACAGCTAATGTTCTCAACTGTTTCCATAAGTAACCAAGCTCTGTTGAACCAAGAAGCTGTGAAATATACAAAATTTGTGTTTTGTAGGGGCTACACTCGTACTAACCATAAATGGAATCTCAAAAGAAAATGGCCGTGAAACATCATTTGTAACGACGAATTTACGCAAAAGACGCAGTGAAAATCCATAAGCATAATTGCGCACAAACGTGTTTGGGGAGTTAATTAATTTCTGACCTAGCTTTGAGTGATCCTAAATGTGACGAAGGGAGTATCAGTGGAGCAATCACATAAACGGATTCAATGAAATGACGCACCTTGAAATATGTACATTGAGCAAAAATGGTTGCCAATCCCTGTCACGCATAAATCTTATCACGAACCAAATAGTGCGTCCGCTGTATTTAAATTCCGCAAGCAATATATCTAAAAAATGCACCTCTAGTGAATATTTCGTGGAATACAAAGAACATGTTTGCTGCTAGTATGCCCAAATTGAATCACAATCCTGTATATTCGTTCAAATCCCTGTCCTCCGAATAATCCGAACAGGCAAATGCATCAAAAACCAGTCGCCGATCCGAATTCGCGCACATCAGTTCATTATTTGTCAGAATGGCATTCACTCGTCGTGTGAAGACAAACGCGAAACGATTCTCACGGTAACCATTATCCCTGTCACATTGTTCACAGTATTTTCAACTAGCATTTCAAGTGGGCATCATGTCGGTCTGCTCCACCCTCATCTGTCTATTTGTATCAATCGTGCTTTGCTATGTGTGAAATATCACAGACTTGATGCAATTTTATAACGCAGTCATGAGCCACCCGTTCAGTTACTGTATCAGAAACTGACCCCGATCGCATATTAACAGAGTAGTCCTTGTCCGTAATAGCGTTTTGTCTTTTCCAACCAGTTCGTCACCATTAAACATGACGATCAGTATGTATCTGAATGCCCCATCTGAATCTGAGTGAACCGTCTACCATCTTTCATGTAATGTCTAAGTATGTTGGGAAAATTCGTCAACTATGTGCTCACCTAACACATCAATTTGTTCGGCCTGACCGTATTCCAGCAATAAAAAGCTGTTTTTGAACTATGTGAGAAAGAATCTGATATCTCACTTGTGGCCGGAAAATTGTATCAAGTTAACTCGGATAATGTGAAATTTTGGCCTCCAGAATGAACATAGTATTCTTTCTGATCGAGTTCGACACCGTCTCCAGATGCGCGTGTCTAGTGTTTCACATTTGTTTCCTGCAGTTGGATCAAGCGCGTGTTATGTGCCGGATGGTTCGTTGCTAGTAGTCAGAGAGTTTATGAAGCATAATTACCACAGACAATTTACATCCCAATCAACATCCATGTGAAAGCGAGTGTTGGGATCAAGTTCGAACGTTGTTTGGAATACAGAAAGAAACTTCTGAAAACGAATCTCCGAAATTCTTTATTTCACTGTCGAGTGTTCACAATCAGCTCTAAACAGGTTATTTGCAATCTGGAAAAGCGTGTGTATGGTTGATAAATAGTACCAATGAACACAATCAAGTCAACCACTTCCATGATTAAACTTCTCTGCCGCAAGCATTACGTACATTGCGTGGATCACCTCAGCCACCAACCACCATTCGTCTGATCTCATTACAAACCTGATTGGTTTCGGTGACCTCCTCAAGTTGTTCTTGATGCTCATCCCGTTCAATTTGGTTTGTGGAGTATTCTCGAACACATCGGGCGAGTATGAGGAGATGGTTCTTTCGGGTTTCACCATAAACGAGACCTGGCCGGATAGTGATGATCGATTCTGTTACTTGGTATATGTGTACTGCATATTCAATCTACTGTTTTCTATACCTGATCACTCCTTCAAGCGCGGAACGCCCTCCAGAAAAATTCTATCCACCAACCACACAATATCTATACCACGATATTTTGAGTCCTGTTTGCTAATTCGCTTTCTCGCATCCTGGTTATCGTACGTATTGTTGTAGATCACATGGTTAGGTCATGTACTAAGGATGCCAGCTAGTCCACCGCCACACCGAGTACTGTTTATCGACGCTGCGACCGACTGGAGTAGGGTGCGAGTTGGACAGATGATGACCCGGCGTATGGACATGAAGTCATTCACGATTGAGCTGACCACCGTAGATCGGGTTCGTCTCCGTGACTGGGGCTCTCGAGACTCACAGAGTCGGTTGCTGGATAATCTAGGTGAGGTGGTGGCTAATCGACCTCAGTGGCGTGAGTGTTGTTGTTGTTCGGCCGAGTTGTCTGTGAACTGATTGCACTCAATGACGTGGGGCACTGGAAGCCGTGGGGAAACTGACTTGTTGATGACGCCCCACTCTCACTTACAGCTCGGTTGTTTGTCTCCAAGGTGTAGGCACATTGACGTTGTATGTTTGAACATGGGCGTAGCTGCTTTTGATGGTTTTGTCCCTCTCCATCCCCCTCCTTTCCTCTTCCATCCTCCGATACTCAATTTGCTTTTGTTTCTCGCGGTTGTATGCCAGTTAAGCACCAGTGTGAACCGCTGGTGTATTGCTGTCGATGATGATGATGACTATGTCCAGAGGTCAGATGTGACTTGATTAAACCGACGATTGATTCGCATTCAAGTCGATGCTTTGGCTAGTAACAACCAGGCGAATATAGAGAATGTCATTCTGTGTATCCACAATTCACGTGTTAAAGAGTACACCATGTTCACTACACACGCGGCCGCAAATCTGATTACAAATGACCGTACCAGTGCCTGTCTTCTTCAGATTTATAGAATGCACCACAACAAAACGCGTGCTGCAAATCGATTTGTTTCACAAATCTCATACCCGGCTTGTACCAATATGAGAATATGTGTAGTATTTGGGCTAATTGACTGGGATTCATTGTCACTGAGCTGATCGTGGACGATGGTTCACAATCACTTGATCAGTGATAATTCCGTGGGATGATCATTTATCCGAGCAAGTAGTGGAGCATCGAGATTGGGCGGTGATTCCGCGAATCTGTCGATATCCTGATCAGCAGTGTATTTGGCGAGGGAGTTGATTGATGTAGACTGTGATGGTTGTCTGTGGGTAGCTAACTACCAGGAATAAAATCGAGACAACTGATCTCTGTCGACTCAATGTCTATGCACACAGTTTTCGGACAAGTTGTTTTTCAGCTAACATTCATTCATCAACATCCGTTTCCTGAGCATCACCACTTAAAGTAACCATTTCGTTCACATTAGCGAATGAATCTTTCCACTGTTTTTTCGAACCTCTCTGGAAGTTGATTTAAGCCTGATCAACTCGGTTGCTGTTTCATATGTTCGTGTGTGATAGGAGTACATCTCCAGCCTCCTGTACTACTGAACGAAATTCACTGGAGCGTGTAGTTGAATATACTGTGAATTAGGCGTTCTGCAACTGCCTGAGCTCAGTTACGTCAGTCGGTTTACACACGTTCTATCAGTCAACTTGTGGACTGTACATTCTATTTAATCGTGAGGAGGTAAATATTCCAGATGAATATTTGAAGTTGTGCTTTAAGATGCTAAACAGATGTGTTCAGTTTCTGCTTTGTAGTGTTTGACGTAATTCCGGGAATCTCAGGCTTCTGTTTTACTTGCTACCAAGCATAGTTCATGAATTCATCAGGAAAGTCAAATTTTCTCAAAATCCAAAGGAAAATGAGGTAATCTGTTTGTTCTGGAACTTTATTCTGTGTCACGTAGGTCAGTTTCGATAGCCGTTCGATATAGGACCTTTATCGTTGTTTGCACGAGTGACTGTGAAACGTTCGATGACTGTAATCTGCTCGTATGTCCATTCGATTAATGACATGGTAGGAATACACGACGTAGTGAGTTCAGCTACATCTCTGTTCAGAAGCAGACAAACAGTCCGTCACGTTAACAGTGTTGACCACAGTTACCATCTGGTCCATTGCTATTGAGCAATCAGGATAATCATAGAGAGCTACTGTCCTAATGACAAGTGGCACTGAACATAAGAATTGATTGTACATTCCAGACTTGCCTAGCTGCTTTCGAGATTACGCAATAAAATTCAAACAATGAAGGTTTTTGTCTGCATTTGATACGTGAATGTCAGACTTTTGTGGAAGTCATCTGTGTTGAATGTATGCTTCAGTAAAATGAAGTACTTTAAAGATTGGTGCTATGATCAGTGAGGACGAAAAGCAATAAGTTTGCACGAAACTCGACAAAAGTTCTTCAAGTTTTTAACTGATGGTTGCGTAGATATTCTGAGTGTGTTCTGTTTTTGATGTTGACAAGCATAATTCCGTAGATTGACTGTAGTTACATTAGCTAGCCACAATACAAAACCTGCTGGTATTGTAACTGCTTGCAAGCGCTGTTATTCGAGACATCATGCGCACAGTAGCGGGCGACATCCTGTACATGTCGGCACTTTACCACTTCAATTGTGTTCGTTTTGTCTTGATCCGCCGACTCATATCTACTTGATCCGAGCTCAGCTGCATGATGTTGGAAATCCCGTTCACTAGGAGATCTCCCTTGCATGACGCCCTCACGGTATGTACACAACTGGTCCACCTATTCTGAGGAGACGAATATGTTCACTGCTTTACAGACACATCCGGAAGAAACTTTTGGTGTGAAAACTGAACACCACTCACGCCCGAACCCATCGATTTTTAGGCATCCTCTCCGTAAAGAAGCACTAGACTCAAGGTTTGCTCTTGTGGAGACTCGCCAATGATGCATATCTTTGAGGTGGCCCTGACTGGAATTCCGGCCGCACTCCGATGGGTTAATCGTACTGGCCATCACACAGTTGACACCCCGTTCTGCACAACTGAATTATGGTATGCTGGTGCTCAACCACATCGGTTTGTGAGTAGTTCTCATAATCGTTTGCTTCTCTCGAGAAGAAACACCGTAAAGGTCGTGTTAACTTTACTCGACAACCCCACGATTAGGAATCCTTTCCAAGTTGAAATTGTCGTGTTCGTTAAATTCGTTGAGTGTTGTTCCAACCAGCTCTGGTTTTCATGACATTTTGGCCATAAACTGGGCGTTGTTATGACTTGAGCACCACTTACAAATGTTCAGAGTTGTTACACTGAAAATGAGTCGAATGCAAGACCCACAAGACTGCGAGGGCTGCGATTAACTGTGGGTGTCATTCAATTTTTATTGATGAAAATTTCTGTTGTTCACCAGTAAATGTCTGTGAATATAAGCGCGTTCTGCTTTACACGTTGGAAGCGAGTGTGAGATACAGTAAACCTCAGTGCCGATGGAACGTTTGTGCACGCCCTCACGTTTCTCTGAAACAATCCACAACCCAACGGCATCATCCTGGTTCACCGAGATCGCTTTCTACTGAAATCGGAATGATTCAAAATGAAGAGATGGTGTGAGAGATATCATGTGAGTTGTTTTGAATAATAATGTTCTTGCGAGGCGTTTAAGAAATATGTGAGGCACGTGCATTCTGCGTTCTTCTGCCCTTTGGTAATAAAGAACTGAGGTTGTACACAAACATTTGGGTTCAGACGGGTGCGAATCCCGTGTGCCAGAAGTGCTGTGAGCAATACCGACGGTTACAGTCTGTCGGGTGCACGTACTGTATTGTTCCAACAGACATATACCGGTGGCTGGAAGTATTGTCTACTTATAAGACAGAACATTATTATCCGTCAGAGATCTTAGTTATCCACCATCAGGGGGGAAACCATGAAAGCTTGGTGTAACTTTTCTAATCCGTCATATTAATCTGATCGTCATCTTCGTCTCAACACGCATCTGTTCCGTCGAACCGAACCAAAGCAATCCATGATAGTCGGAGACGATCACTTTATTATGACTGCACCAGTGTACGTCCTGATTGCTTGAGTAACAGCAGTTGCGATTCTGGTTTGCAAGTTCTGAAGGAGCTTCTATGTTTGAATTGAAATGCTGGGATTAGATAAAACTGCTGTTTGTTCCAAATTTCATCAATGATTGCGTGGAATGAAATAATTGCATGATCCAACTGATTAATGTCGTGTATCGTAATATGAGGCCATCGGCTGCCATGTTTATAATCGAAACTCGTTTGTGTTCTCTTTTGCCAAACGCTTGTTTTGGCGAGTAGTTGAGTGTCGATCGTTATCACTTGGTGCCCCTAAAACTTACCCATCACGACATTCTGAACGATTATTAATGGCTCAACATATCTCGGTGGCGAATGCATTTTCAGAGACATCATGTGTACCATGTTACGAACGTGCGCAAAACCCCACATTGAATACACCTGATTGAAAATCGGATTGGTTGCTGAGACCAACTCGAAGATAGACCAATGGCACTGATATTCAAAAGTTGATGGCCCATCAAAGTAGACGAGCGTCGAGGTTGGACAGACTTACTAGGAAGTCGGTCAATCATAACTGCTTTTCGGAAGAGAACCAAACGGAGTTCTGACCAAAATTTTGAGGATGAACTTGCGCTTTCTGGGTTTGCATTTATGAAAACCATTTTTCTGGAATTTTCAATATAGCTGAATCAAGCTATGGCGTGAATGGGTGAATGCGTGAATACTTGCGCGTGCATGCAATCACACAGTTTTGCGGTTCTCATTGAAATCAAATACGATTGAATTCATCTGATCATTTGCTGTTACTAGGATTGCGGAGAGATGAACACGTTTTGAGAATGGGGTGCTTATCACTCTCACTCAAACCACCTAGATACTGCTTCAAAATGAGTGGATAGATAAACAAACCTGTCCAACCAACACTATAATCTGTTTCCCATGGATAAGT
Organism: Paragonimus westermani; assembly: GCA_008508345.1. Classification (NCBI taxonomy): domain Eukaryota; kingdom Metazoa; phylum Platyhelminthes; class Trematoda; order Plagiorchiida; family Troglotrematidae; genus Paragonimus; species Paragonimus westermani. The sequence goes on from QNGE01000143.1 coordinate 394,460, forward strand.
GTATCCCAAAACGTGAAATCGACCACTACTTGTCTTATGTGATCATCCTGTATATTCGCCGGAGCAAATAAATATCTCCAATCACTCTACGCAATGCAATCTTTGATGCCTCGCCACAAATTGGTTCGACGTACAGTGCTGATTCAAACGACATTTCACAGGCTTATGCGATATATTTATTGAGTAACTATAAGAAATTTTCCAGACATTCACTTCTCAACTGAACTTGAGAAAACGGTTGTAAAACATAAAACTGTTTTTCCAAAGACCACTTTGGTGGCCCGTTCATTCTATGATTATCTGAACGGTTCAGCGACCAGAACTGCAAACGGATTCCACTACTGAATAACACGTGTGAACTGAACGGAACGTACGCATAACTGTGAACTGTTGTATGCCGAATCACCAGAAAACGTGGCTAATTTTGAATTTCACGAATTCTGTGACATTTTTCCGAGAGCTCTACTCACACCTTCCCACTCCTCGCGTTCAGCAGATTCTCATTTCATTTTATTGTATTGTGCCCTCATTTTATGCATACCAAAAGAACGACAACCCGTAACTTTAGTTTGACTGTTGCCATCGGAATTTCAACTACATTCAACACCTTTACTAAAACTTCAATTGTGAAACCATTAACTGTGCATTTTGGACATTTCCGTAATCATGTTCACTCACTATGACAAATTTTTATACCGTTTGTCTTTCAAACCGTTAAGTGAGTGTGGAGTTACCTCTGTTAGTTTGGGGGGTCTTTGGACAGAATCTGTGATGAAGACGGATTTGAGTGCAGTGGGACAGAACACTTTTGTCTACCGCTACTGTGGGGGAACTGTTTTCACGAACTTGACACTTTACATTGCCTATCAGTTTCCCCACACGAACCGATCAATTATTGTTCTATATATCGGTAGGCGTGTTTGGAATTGGCTGTCCACATTGCAGTGGTCAGTGCACAATGTTAATTGTACATTAGCATTCTGACCTCCAAATTTCTTCCTCCTTTATATGCTATATCCTGACCTCAGAGGAACTGAGATTTACGTTATGCCGAACTGATGCAACCGAGGACACATGGTTGTTCCAGTCCACAGAAATTTCAATTTAGCCTAAGTAAATATGGAATTTGATGGGGCAAAATATTTTGCGATAGATTGCAAACACTGAAGTAGAGGATGTGATCTGGAAATGGATTTTCACTGGCTGTCACAACTTGAGCCTCACAAGCAAGAAATAGGGGACCGTGTTTTAGTGAACCCTCGAGCACAAGTGTAGGTTTTGTGACATATCAGAGGGTTTCTGTTACAAATGCTTGTAATCAATGAAATCTCACCATATTGAAACATTAGATGTTTGATAGACTGAAGAACAGTTGAGAATCTCCTTTCCACACGGCGATTCATGATAAATCGACGCACATCCTCCGAACACACTTTTATTTGCAAGCGATGATAAATCATATCTGTTGAATAGGAAACGTTAATGCAACGTATTGATATTAGCACGGCCACAAGTCACTGAACGAGTCATGTAGTAGCTGGTCGAGTTTTCCGAAGCCGTTATTCAGGATTGACGGTTTTTGAATGATTCACAAACGTATGCACAAAATGACCCCATAATGTTACGGGAGTGGAGCTTGAGTGGAGCTTGAACAATTAACGACGATTGGCTTGAAAAGTTTTTGCATACTGACCCAATCTCAGTTCTAACTTTTAATAACGCTCGTATTTGTTTGCATCTGTTGAAGCACATGAGACTGCGTATCTGAACAAAACGATATTTACAGAAAACCATTGAAACAAGCGTGGAGCATTGTTCACATGAAAGTTGTTCAACCACATATACAGCACCTCGTGTTTTAGATCAGACACGCTGGTGAAACATCAGAGCTCTGGTTGGATTTGAAGCGGCTAGGGAAACAGCATGTATAAACGCGTCAGCTTGGCTACCAGCCGAGCAACAGAGCTACACCGGCAGCTCAGAACCATTGCATTTCGACTTGATTACCCACTGAACGCACCACGTCATGAGGAATCCACCAATTTCAATGCTCGCCGATGGCGTTGGTGGTCTGCAGCTTGAACTGATTGGGGAATCTTGCTTTGGTGGTCAGGTTCTCAGATCACGTTGCAGAATCGGCAGGACACAGCGAAATGTTTGAGAGTGTTTGAAATGTGGAAATTTTGGGCTGTTGGCGTGGTTTCTCAGCTCGGATGACAGAAAGATGGATTGGTTTGTGCGTGCATTCATGTTGCTGGTATCAATCTGGCCAGAGTAGATACTGTGGATATCGTGTGGATTATGAACTCTACTAAAGTACCTATGAATAATACAAGCTACACTTTTGGTGAGCGTCGAAACGTGCGACAAAACATTCAGTACAAACGTTTGGTTTGCATTTTTAATTTCACAATGTGAAAGTTGGGAAAAACTGACGAAGTACCGTTCGAATTTTAGATCAGATGTTATGTGGCCGGAATATAATTGAAGTGCAACGCTGGCAACTTTGATTCTGATCGATCCGGACAGTATCCATTTCAGTCAACACAGGCAACAAGCATTCGAGCACTCCGTCACAATCTACTTTTCAAGAGATCGACTGGCTGCTGGTAGTGCATGGCAAGCTTTAAGTGAGGCATTGTGCAAAAGCGCCGTGGTCGTATCGTTCGTAGGGCATAAACTGTATATCTTAATCCAGCGGTGGTGTTTCTTGTTCGGCTGTCTCAAATGTCATTGCTCCAATTCCAAAACAGTGTCTTTTGGCTCCGTGTTTTTGTGATCCCCAAATGAAATGCGTCGACTTTTGTGACCTCGGAGTTATTTTACAATGAAACTTATTGTTGCATTGTTGACACACTGTTCGAACCACTCCGTACTTCCAGCCGATTATCTAGACGCGAGTCTCTGTGAACTATATGAACTGATTGTTGGGTTACTGCCTTACTATGATTAGTTCGTTTTTGCTGCTGGGTGCTCAGTTTACCTTCCTGATGATACACAAGTTTGTCAGTGAAATAGAATGAACATGCAAGTTGTTTCATTCAACCTAACTCAAGTAATCGTGGTCCGGTACGGTCCGCACCTGGTGGTGTTTCCACAAAATCCGTGAACCTAAATTGTTCTCAACACAGAGTTTCAGAGGATAGGTTTAAGTCATTGACAGTATCTGTGAATGTTTTGCTTGAAAACTATCCCCTCTGTGCTACAGAACTTCACACGAGGCAGTTGTTGAAATTCGTTTCATGCTGACAGTTTTTTCGAGAGGGTAAAGATATTTGACCAGATCTACATGACTCTACATCGAAACATTGAGAGACAGTAGCTTTAATGCATACCATCGACCATTTCGCAACCGTGACAAGTGATGCGCACTAAGCGATCCCGGTTTCGACGCTTTATTATCGTGATAATTACGGCACATATATATTCGCCTTACACAACGAACAGCACCTCATTGAAATAAACGGATACATTCAGTATTGTTGTTCTGTCGTGATTCATGAAGTACACATTCACACATCGATCACATTAGTTGTAACTTGTTTTGAAGAAATCGAAATATCCATGTGATAGAGCCATCGTAGATATGAATGCACAGCCAAAAGTGGTTCGACATCTTAGCTAAAAGCTTACTTGGGGATAACAGATGTGAATGTCTGAACGTTTACGTGAAGGAAAATAGGAGTGAATGTAACTGATTATCAAGATTATCTACAATTGGTTTTATTCCTTCTCAGAACCCGAGTGTCGGTTTTCAGTCAATCTGCTCGGTTGTTCATATGGTTTGAATTTATCATGTGTGGTCTGACGGCTGTATAGCAGCCTATTTCATAGCAGCGAACGAAAAGTTGATCACAAGAATGTAACGATGTGTGGCATATTGCCATCAACGCGAAAATCCCTGAATGACGTAAATGTAAACCGAACACGTGGGTGAATTGCGAACGACTATTTCAAATATGAAAACCACCTTAGCCACCAACCACCATTCGTCTGATCTCATTACAAACCTGATTGGTTTCGGTGACCTCCTCAAGTTGTTCTTGATGCTCATCCCGTTCAATTTGGTTTGTGGAGTATTCTCGAACACATCGGGCGAGTATGAGGAGATGGTTCTTTCGGGTTTCACCATAAACGAGACCTGGCCGGATAGTGATGATCGATTCTGTTACTTGGTATATGTGTACTGCATATTCAATCTACTGTTTTCTATACCTGATCACTCCTTCAAGCGCGGAACGCCCTCCAGAAAAATTCTATCCACCAACCACACAATATCTATACCACGATATTTTGAGTCCTGTTTGCTAATTCGCTTTCTCGCATCCTGGTTATCGTACGTATTGTTGTAGATCACATGGTTAGGTCATGTACTAAGGATGCCAGCTAGTCCACCGCCACACCGAGTACTGTTTATCGACGCTGCGACCGACTGGAGTAGGGTGCGAGTTGGACAGATGATGACCCGGCGTATGGACATGAAGTCATTCACGATTGAGCTGACCACCGTAGATCGGGTTCGTCTCCGTGACTGGGGCTCTCGAGACTCACAGAGTCGGTTGCTGGATAATCTAGGTGAGGTGGTGGCTAATCGACCTCAGTGGCGTGAGTGTTGTTGTTGTTCGGCCGAGTTGTCTGTGAACTGATTGCACTCAATGACGTGGGGCACTGGAAGCCGTGGGGAAACTGACTTGTTGATGACGCCCCACTCTCACTTACAGCTCGGTTGTTTGTCTCCAAGGTGTAGGCACATTGACGTTGTATGTTTGAACATGGGCGTAGCTGCTTTTGATGGTTTTGTCCCTCTCCATCCCCCTCCTTTCCTCTTCCATCCTCCGATACTCAATTTGCTTTTGTTCCTCGCGGCTGTATGCCAGTTAAGCACCAGTGTGAACCGCTGGTGTATTGCTGTCTATGATGATGATGACTATGTCCAGAGATCAGATGTGACTTGATTAAACCGACGATTGATTCGCATTCAAGTCGATGCTTTGGCTAGTAACAACCAGGCGAACATAGAGAATGTCATTCTGTGTATCCGCAATTCACGTGTTAAAGAGTACACCATGTTCACTACACACGCGGCCGCAAATCTGATTACAAATGACCGTACCAGTGCCTGTCTTCTTCAGATTTATAGAATGCACCACAACAAAACGCGTGCTGCAAATCGATTTGTTTCACAAATCTCATACCCGGCTTGTACCAATATGAGAATATGTGTAGTATTTGGGCTAATTGACTGGGATTCATTGTCACTGAGCTGATCGTGGACGATGGTTCACAATCACTTGATCAGTGATAATTCCGTGGGATGATCATTTATCCGAGCAAGTAGTGGAGCATCGAGATTGGGCGGTGATTCCGCGAATCCGTCGATATCCTGATCAGCAGTGTATTTGGCGAGGGAGTTGATTGATGTAGACTGTGATGGTTGTCTGTGGGTACCTAATTTGCTTGGCTATTTTCATGGCGAATTAATTGGTTTGATGGGATTTCTTTGTTTATATGATTTTCATCTTAACGAGCGGATGCTCTTTGTCGCAGACATTGGCATGGTTGTACTTGTTCTAGACAACACATCACCATAATTGACATTGTCTGTTTAACGTTGACGGTGTGTTATATCTAGCAGATGCACAACTTGTATTTTCAGTGAATCAGGCAATCTCATTTCGATGAAGTTTTAAGATTTGTGATCATCGTGCAAATTTTGGCAGCCTCATATTTTTTATTGTTTTCTTTTCTTTTGCAGCCTTTTTGTTCTTTCCACTCGATAATCTCCAACTGTTCGCACTGGACGTTGTTTGGCGAAGAATTCTGTCACAACTCTTATTGATTCCATGGAATGTGATCGTCGCTGGTATGCAGCATGCTGATGAATATATGGGCTTTCTCATTACTTGATGTTGAAACTTGCACGGAAATGCTTGATGTATTCACACTTTCGCCTCGCGTTATATATCTCCCGTATGCATGCTGTGCAACCTGCAAAATGCATTGAAGAATAATGGAATGTTTGCGTTTGAAGGAGTAAGGAATTTTGTTTACAGTCCTATTAACACATCTGCTCGCGTTGGTTTTTCCATACTGTTACCTCTTTGTGGGTGCGATCGGCTGAAAATATTCTTCCAATTTTTTAAGGTGCTCCGCATTCCTGCCCCAAATTATCAATTTCATTCTTCTCTGTCGATGTTCCTTTTCATTTTTCTCGACCTCCTATCTGAAAATTTCCCAGTGCTTACTGTATTGACCAGCGATCTTATTGATTTCGTAAGGATACCAGCTACAACCGTGTTTTACTGCTTGTCTGTTCTGTACGCATTATTTTGTGTACGCCTGCTTAGGAGGCCTGATATGTACTCAGCGCCGCTTTCTTCAGGCGGGCAGCCAATTGTACGCAGTCAATGCTTGCTCCTCTCTCGACAGCTCATCTACTATTTTTATCTTCAAGGTCGTTTAACCTGGCTCTTTTGGAGTGTTGTGTAAAGCAGTCGGAGTTTCTACACACTTCTCGCCTGATGCTCATTTGAGTGCCGCTGAGTTGACTGAAGTCCACCTCGAGCTTATTCTCCCTCATCTTCTGGTTTCTGCCTTTAGTCCCAGACTATGCTAGAGCTAACTAATTATCATATTTCCAAAGTATTGCTGGAAATAAACGGTTTGTTTTTAAACCCTATTGCGGTCTTTTACTTCGATGCCTGTTGGGATTACGTTTCGATTGCTCTTCAGGTAAGGTGTTTTAAATTGCTAGTGGACAAGGGGCGAGCGCACAACCACATGTGTACTGCATTACTCACAGGCAATCATTTCACGGTTAATCGATACTTACCTCACATTTGAGAAACTTGAAAATCGAGCCCTTCTTGTTTATTACCTACTTAAAATAAAGCAACAGCATCTTGGTGCAGAAGCCACTCCTAAAACAGCCATGCTGACACCGCAACCCAGTCATTTGTCCGTGGACTCTGCAGACCACAGTCGTTTCCCTTCAAACACTTTGGAAGTAAATATGATACGCTTGCTTGTGAGCCACCAGGTGTTTGCTCTGCTCTCCGGCATTCTCGAAACATAATAGATGTTTTAATTGCCTAATAAAAATCACTGAAGTAGAAGCTCTTAGGAACTATTAACCCTCATCCTATTCCATGTTCCGTAAACCACTCTACCAATCAGACGCTGACTAGATGTCACCTGATGTAATATAATCCAAACTCTTCAAGTGTCCGAGTTTGAATTGGAGGGCTGCACTTGCAATACTCTTCGGAAGAGGAGGTTTCAATTTGGCGCCTGTTGTGCAATATGTCCACATCGCGTATAACTTTTTGGGGAGGTTTGCTTGCCGTGTGCGACGACGCTTGCTTGTTTGCTTGTCAATCCGGTTACTTTAGCCATCCTGACTGCATACTTGGTCACAGTTTGCATGTTGCCTCAGTGGCAGACAGACGGACTTTTGGCTCCATATGTGAAACGCAACCAGAATTCCCAGAATGTCCCTTTCGGGAGGCCCTAGTTATAGTACCTGTACTGCAACTTAATCCCAACTCTACGAATTGATACGTACCAGTCCTTAACATCACCCGATGTACGGCTTACTTTCATGAAACCCCTCATTGGTAGCTGGCCTGTAACTGACCACCTAAACAGCATTGTCCAGGTTGGGGTTCAGTACGAGAAAACCAATAAATGCATTCTTACCCAAAAAGAATCACTTGGAGTAAATTTCCGCCAACCTTCATTACCGCCACGCAGAGACGTCAGAGGAGACGAGTTATTGATTAGACGAGTGTATTCTGGGAGTGAAAAATAAATACTCTCGTTGAATAAAAGTCAGTATTACCGCCCATGCACATCCTTCTCCAAAAGACGAACTATGAGCAAAAACAGAGCTGACGCGTCAAACGTTGACACGCTTATATTCATGACGTGGTCGTTGCTGAAGTGAAAGTCCTTCTATCTTTCTGTTCGACCAAAAAACCACAGCTGCCGTACCACTCTATCGGAGGACACCTCCTTTTACTTACCACTGACGTGAAGCGGGAACTAACTTTCGACTAGTTTACAGGTTCTATGAATAGGGAAGACGTCGCTGTATCCAGTACACGCAAACAGAATGTTCAGGTCATCCTTATTCCTATGTCAAAAGTTCTGTCAGTATTATCTCAACATTTGTAAGCCATCTATCTGGTAGAAGAGACCGTAAGACTGTGAGAGCATGCACTCTCACGCTTTTCCCTAAATTGGGCTATTTGGCTGATAATTGTTGTTGGAGCAGTCCGGAACAAAAATAAGTAGTCAGTTCTGAGTGCCGAAAGCAGACCGACAGTAAAAACAAAGACTCATCGCCTTGACCCCTGTGTATTATGATGTGCAGGAAAAGCATCAGTCTTGTAGCGTTTCGTACAACACTTTCTACTTTATACTTCGTATTGTTCGCTCTTTTCGCACTTATCTAACTCACTTGCACAATCCATGTTTGACCAAGTTAATCGACTGATTTGATAACCAATAACTTAAAATCTACCTCCGCGTTCGTGAGCCGTACGTTTTCACTGCGCTCCGTGTCGCTCGTGTACAGGTTTCGGGAGGGTTAAATACCAACTGAACCAGCTATCTATGTCGGCAGAAATCTCTCAGGAGCAACATTACGGATCGTATCCGTTGGTTATTTCATTCTGCGTAATGGAATTTCTAAACGAACGCACCTTCACGAACTATTGTGAGTCATTTCCTTTTGTTTTCATCACATTTTGGCGCCGCGTTCACACTCGAGTATTTTGATAGTGTTCAGATCCACTACACAAATTGGTTAGCCTGAATTTCTTTTTACATTCTCTCCTTCGTATATATATGTCTTTTTTGGTCCAGTTACCTATAAGCTCAGAACTCTCAATATTTTGCAATGATTTCTTATTTTGACACTAGTTTATTTTCGGAGAACGGTATTAATCTTAAATTGCCTGCATTTGGTATTTCAAACCCCGCGTTTGGTTCACTCAAGTGAAAGCATTTTTCCGAGTTCGTAAGATTATTCCACAATCCACCTTGTTTTCTTATGTGGCTATGCAGTTACCCCCAGATATTGCGTCCGCATTAATTGATAAACTCGACCACATGCCAAATGAGTCATCATACGATAAACTCAAAGCTGCTGTTTTAGAGCCTACCACAGCATCAGATGAAGTTGTACTGAGATCACCTTTGACGTCCCCAAAATTCTGAACTCCCCGCGACGTGAGTGTTGCCTTGCCAGTATCACCGCGCCTGTTCACATCACCTTAGATATGTAAACTTACTACAAACCACTAGCATCAAAGTTAGTGGGCCGGCACATGTATCGCAGTTATGCTCTCAGCTGTTTAATGAATTCGTACCATCTCTACTTCTGTAGGATAACAACGTTGAGCTATTACCGTTAGGAACGCCGCTTAACCAGTCTTACGCTTGTTTGAATTCTGAAGGTCGACTGGAATTTTTCGTCGACGCACATTTCCACTCTGGCGGCTGCTGTGCGGTTGTACTCAAGTTGCTCTCACGTCCGACTCCCTAACACCCCTCAATTGTTACGTTGAAGTCTGTTGTGAACGGTGAGTAAATCAATAAATTAAGTTTGTTTGCAGATTCACCGTTTTCCCCTTGCGACTTCCGATTCACGGTAGCATAAGGTTAGGGAAACCCTGGGTGTACAAATTCAGGAACTAGCACCACAAAGTCAAGCATCACCAATTACTCTCCCCTGTCGAGTTGGGTGATCGCACCCCGTCGCGTTTGCTCCGCCACATGAGATCCCTCGTAGATGATAACAGTATACATGATTCCATTCTCAGGTAACTGTGGACCAAATGCCTCCCGCCCAACACTCCAGTTATTTTGCCAGCACAGCACCCCGACACCCCATTATAAAAGTTGGCAGAGAGGGCGGACAAGGTCCATCAGTGTTTCTTCAAGCGTTCCAACAATTATGTGCATGACCCTTCCCCTTATGCCGACACATAACAAGAAACGCTTGATAACCTCCAACGTCAGGTGTCTCAGCTAACACTCACCGTGAATAACTTAGTTGGACGCCTCATTAAGGGCCGCAAATTTTCGATCACTTATCTCCGCCCTTGCTCGCGACCTCGCACAGTTAAGCCGCCAACCTCTGATATCTGTTACTGCCACAGACGTTTCGATGAGAATGCCCACAAATGCACACACCCATGTTCACATAGCAGTCCACGCACTAAGGGCAATACCAGGCAGGAAAACGACCCGGTCAGACAGTAATAGCGACAGCTGCCGCGAACCAACCCAACATTCGCCTGTTCCATGTCCAAGATAACTCCACCAAAGTTCGTTTCTTTATTAACACCGGTGCAGAGGTCAACGTTATGCCCCCAGGTGGAAGTAAACGCGATCTCAAACCCGCTGAGTACATCCTACAGGCGGCCAACAATTCCACAATTGTGACCTACGGTCAGCATCTCTTGACGGTCGACCTCGTACTGCGTTGAAAATTTCCCTTGAATTTTCATCATCGCCGACGCCCAGCATCCAATTGTCGGCATCGATTTTCTCACCAAATACGGTTTGGCTGTCTATCTCAGCTGCCCAAAACTCGTTGACAGCACCACTACCTTGTGCGGTCAGGGTAAAGCCACCACCATCAACTCGATCGGACTCCGAACAGCTTTACCGGAAGCCAACCAGTATACAGTTCTGCTGAAACAGTTCCCAGGAATCTATCAACCTACACCTAATACCACGAAGCCAAAATATGGAGTTGCACATCACATTCTCACCAAAAGCCCACCCAAATTCACACGTCCACGTCGACTGCCTCCGGAAAAGCTGCAGATCGTCAAAACGGAATTTGCGGAAATGCTACTTTTAGGAATCATCCGTCCTTCAAGCAGCCCGTGGTCATCGCCTTTGCACATGGTCCTCAAGAGGACTGCGGGAGACTGGAGACTATACGGTGACTATCGAGCACTGAACAGCGCCACCGTGACGGACCGTTATCCGATTCCGCATATTCATGACTTTTCCATTGGCCTTTCCGCAAAAGAGATCTTTTCCAAAATAGACCTAATCAAGGCGTATCATCAAATCCCTGTGGCTACCGATGACATCGCTAAAACAGCGATCACAACCCTGTTTTATCGTATGCCTTTCGGCCTGAGCAACGCTGCCCAAACATTTCAACGTTTCATGGACCAAGTTCTACACGGACTAGACCTTGTATTTGTCTATATTGACGATATATTTGTTGCAAGCAATAATGCGCAGGAGCACCTATATCACCAGGATAATTTGCTGGATAATTTGGGTATCGGGTTAATTCATGTCCAGGGTGTAGCGACCCTAATGATTTATTGCTAACTGTGTTGAAGTTACAGTTAACATTTGTACTCCTACTNCTCACATTTTGTATGCGCCTAAACGTTCGTTTGAACGAGTATGGTTACCGGCATGTCACCCGCGCACTCGAACGTTTCTGCTCCGGTGCCTGCTTGCTCGACGATTTTCTGTATTAACACTCCAGCTCGCTCTTCGCTCGCTCTCGTCGATTTTACGTGTCGGCATTATATATCTCGTCTTTGATGCGTTGTTCGTACCTGACTGGCCATAGCCCGTCTGAACTCTGCAGATTGGTGAGCCCATTTAAGATATATGTCAATGTATACCTGAGTTCATTTTTCCTCTCCCCTTAACACTTTTTGGGTGCGTATATTTTATATACAGTGCATATATATGTATAAATTTATATATCCGTTTCCATTCGGTTGGTAGCTGTGGACACTAAAGAGGTCAAGTCCGAATTCTCGTCTTCCGCATCGTTGATCACGCCAGCCGTTCCCGCTCCTGGGGATCTCGATCCAGAGCTGTGGTTCGCTGTGCTGAAAATAGAGTTCGGCAACCGACGCATAACAAATGATCCAGACAAGTTCTCGCAGCATATACCGCGTCTTCCCCAACATATGCTGACCCTGGTTAGTGATATGTTACTAGGGTCGACAACCGATCGTTATGAGTCCGCTAAGCAAGCGATTCTTAAAGAAACACAACCATCCGGTGAACTGCGTTTGGAACAACAGTTCCAACGGCTACTCTGAGGGACAAGAAGCCGTCGGTTCTTCTCTGGTAGTTGAGACATGTAGCAGGCAAGTCACAGTTGCTCGAGTGGTTTTTGCAACAGTTGTGGATACAAAGATTGGCTTAGTACACACAGGGGCTGCTTTTCGTGTTACCCGTTAAGTGACCTA